>JBBMOC010000915.1:0-16901 GCA_037975185.1 Centropyge bicolor | reverse complement strand
CCAATAAAAAGATCAATATTTGAACTGCAGGCTTCATCATCAATGATACACAGGTCGTAAAAACACACTCTGTGCTGTGTTATCTTATGCAAAGATGGAATCAATCACATGTGAGATTTGGAATCGTCAGTTTTCACATGTTAGTATAGTGGAAACAGACAGACGACGCGGCTTGTTTGTGTGTGTAAAGCAGCACATTTAAACTCATGTAAATAAACCACAGCGTGCCAAGCCGCGTCCCTGTACCCAACAGCAGCTCTATTAGGGTGTGGGTGTGTGAAAACAGATCTGATGTTTTACATTCTGTGTGGGTTCCTCTGTTATCTGTCTGCAGCACGCTTGTGGGAATTTACGAGGGAGTTCACATTTCAGCTCGTGTGTCTGCGTGTGTTCGAGCTGTCGTGTCCTGCTGCGTGTATGTTAACCACACTCATCCTGTATGTTGAGCCACTCGCCTGGGAACCGGCGCACTCCGCCTCACCTCGCCGTCGCTTCCTCCTCTCGCTCTCTCTGTCTCCGCCAAAAAAGCCTTTGTGCTGAGAGGTGAAAAAGTCACATTTCATCCACAACACCTGAGCTTTCACTGAATTCTTAAAGTGCGGAGAGAACGTCCCTGAGTAGGTCGACCTCCGCCGGGTTGCTCTGTCACATATACCATCATTTCCCTCCTGCTCGCTGCACGAAACAAGGTCACGGCCTGCGAACGAAAACCCGGCACCTTTCCTTTCAGTGGCACAGAATTAGGCCACGGAAAGCGAAAGCATGTGCGCCGGGGTGAAGGACGGTATTATTCAAACATGCAGCAAAGTGTGTCTCTCCCCATGAGCGGCGAGAACAAAATGGAATCAAATTAGATCGGGAGCGGGTTTATTTTAGTAAGAGAAAGCAGGATGAGGGAGTGAAGTATCGGTTACAACGCCAGACACACTTCTTTTCCTCGGCTCCTTTCGCTGAATCGCTCAGAGGTCAGAGCGCTCTGCTGAAGCTCCCATTTTTCCTTGATCCATTATTCATTCTTCCCCAGTGGAGCTCTGCCTCCATGGCAAATAGGTTTCCACAGCTACACCGGAGCGCGCGTCACATGTCAGACCACAGTCGCACACACACACACACAGATACATACGACGTCACGCTCTCTCACATCCCGTGACACAACGACCACGGCGGAGCGCCATGCTAGCAAATTAGAGCAAAGGAGCAGGAGAACGATCAGAGGAGCTGCAGTATTTCACGCCTCTCGGGGCCAACATAAGCTCATTATGGAGCAGTAACCACAGCAAAGCACGCACGAAGAGAGAAGGGTCCTTCCCCAGGAAACGGGAATCAGCTGGACCTGAGGCCATTTCTGCTGATGCACTGAACGTTAACCAGCAAACGAGCAGAGAGAGAAGGAGGTGGAGAAGGACAGAAAATGACGGAGCACAATACTCCAGACGCATGCGGGCCCAAGCTTTGTGAGGCAGACAAGCAGAAACGGAGATTGTCTCTTTGCTTTTTATATCCTCCCACCGCCTCAGCCGAACCGTAAATTCAACCGAATCCCAGCATTACGCCGGCGCCACAATAAGTAACAGGCTGCTGCCGACTCCAGAAAATCCCAAATGAGAAAATGAGGGGAATGCATGATTGTGTTTGCAAACATCATTACCCTGGCGGGATGGCTCCTCTGGCAGTGCCCATGGAAATGCGCTGGGTGCCCGGCCGGTTCAGGTTGTTCTGTCCGTTGATGGTGAGAGCGTGGTGGCCATGGGCGGATGAAAGAGATGGCATCACGGGGGAACAGGGGAAGTTGGCAGTGGACAGAGGCAACTGCACCTGTTCCGCTTTGGCTTGCCCACCTCCCACACTTATGTTATTGTTGTTGGTGCCGGAGGAGGCGGACGTCGGAGACCAGAGGGAGGTTCCAGCAAAGGTGTTGCTCTGCCGCACCACGGCGAGCGTCCCCGCGGCGCCCGGGTTCCCCGCCGTCCCGCCGTAGAGCTTACGCCGCTGAGAGGCCAGGATGGCGTTGGAGGCGGCTCGCGTGCTGTTGACCAGGATGCACTGCTGGCAGGAGCAGGGCTGGCCGGAGCTGGCTCCCACGGGCCAGGACTGCGACTTGGGGATGGAGCCCATGATGAGCGGGTAGGCCAGGTCCATGCGTCTGCGCAGGCGGCGCTTGCGCTGGCTCTGCCGGTTGGTCTGAGACATGCTGTTGAAGTCGATGAGGTAGCAGAAGCCCAGAGAGGTCAGGTCGAGCCAGGGGTGCTGCTTCTCGTAGGCGTTCTGGATGGTGACGCAGATCTCCATGTCGTACGGCGTCCACGAGCCGTTGTCGTTCTCCCACTCCCACACCACGCCTTTCCCCGGGGCGGACGACGGCTCGTAGAAGTTCCTCTGCACCGGCCTCATGGTGCCTGAGGAGACAGAGGAGAGAAGGAACATGAGGTTGGTTTGAAAAGATGACGATAACTGTGCAGAACAATAAACCAACGTCTGCACTGTTTTTCTTAAACTGTCTTTGTTCTGCATCTCTGACACTGTGCTGACATTACAGATTCAAGTGCATTCACTGATTTGTCCGCGGAAAATTGTTGTCATTAAAAAGCTGTTTCAGTTGTTGTTAAAAACGAACTCCAGCAATTCAGTATGTCACTTTTAAAAGACTTGAAAGAGACAGATTGGAGGGGTCAAACTCGCTCTCTGTTTGTGAGGCAGGAAACTTCACGTCTCTCTGAGAAACTCCTGCAGACTGGCCCTTTAATTTATTCTAATTAATTCTTCTGTCCACAGGCAGAAAACGAGATGACCAGATATTTTGGGGGAACAGCTTCACCACTGCTTCTTTTCACCGTTTCATGACAGTAAATCTCTGCGATGAGAATTTGTTATTATATCTGACAATTAATGAAGTTAATGGATAATTGTGTGAGCGATAAACAGGAAGGAGCACTGACAGATTAATGGTGACATTCGCCTGAGGCAAGTTTTAATGTTGCTTCAGACTCAAACTCATCAAGTCACAGAACAAGTGTTGAAACAGCAACTTGACCAACTGCTGCCTGATGTTAAGTCAATGGTGACGGAGGCATGGGGTGCACACGCAGTAAAATCCTACCCACAATCCCCTCCTGTCTCATACTGAACTCGTCTGTTGTCGACAGGAAGGAGGGGGGCGTGAGGCTTTGTACCTCTGTCCCTCTGCTGATGGCCACTCAGCTCCCACCCCCATTATAACACAATTACTGTAGTCACATGGGAAATCAGGACACCTTAGCCCATCCATCTCCTCGCTGCACGTCAGCAAGGGTATCCAGGCACCCCCTCCTCCCCCCCCACCTAATTTAACGGGTAAATGCACACTCCCCTGCCAGGGAGGACCGGGGTGATAATGGAGGGACGGGAGTGTGTGCAGAGGATGAACGAGTCGAGGGGCTGGTGGGCAGCGGTAACCCCTCATCCGGCAGCTCGGCGCTGGCTCCGGAGAATAAGATGCATCAGCAAAATCAGCAAGTCTGACCTTGAGTCTCTGCTGCAGACTGCTGCTAAAGGACTCGGCTTGATGGCTAATTTCATTTGGAGCAGCTGAGAAACACACACACACACACACACACAGGCTCACAGATGACTGCTCAGTGAGCCAGCTGCCTGTGTCTCTCACGTCTTCAGTCAGTCAGCCATACACCGCTCTCTCTGCCAGTTGCCTCCGTGCCTGATCACAGCTTGCGTCTTATATTTTCTTCTGAAGATAAAATTGAGAATATTAACGATTTTCCTAAATGGATTTCAAAATAAAACACTCATTGATTTCCTCTGAGCCGGTGGTTTTCAGTGGAAGGCCCCTGCGATGGCGTGCCACACGTCTGAGCCCCCCCCCCCCGCGGCTCCTCTCAGCTGCATTAGACTCAACACTTTGAGTGCGGCGGCGCGTTTCTGGCCTCGATCAATAGCGACACAGCTCCACACGGTCTTTGCACAGTGGTAAGTTTAACACAAGTTTCATAAATATTTGAACATGTGGAGATGTTTTATTCCCTGGCATCAATTTAAAGAGCTCGACGTTGATGAGAGGAGATGGGCAGTAACTCTCTATGAAAGCCTATTAGCGCTGGTAATTGTTCATAAGAGCCGACGGAGCCCGATGCATGAAATGTGCTCAGCTGAAAGATTTTCTATAAACAGTCCGGCGAGCTCGGAGCGACGGGCGTTTGGCAGTCAGATTCCTTCCGTGTAGTTAAAGTGAGGCGAGGACGGAGCATTGCTCAGCGTTCAGCCTTCGCCCCAGGTTGTGACTCTGGTGTATTATCGTTGCAGCTCAGTCACAGAGCTGAGCATCGGCTTTTCCAAAACAATAAATACACATTGATCTTTGGGACAAAAAACGGTCGTTTAACAAGTTTTACTGCTGTTTTCAAAGTGTTTCCAGACTCTTCAATCCCTCGTCCAATCATGTGGATGAAAAAATGCATCTGTTGAACAATAAAAAAAAAAGATTTTTAACCAAGAAAGAAAATCAGATGCTTAGCTCTGTAATATAATGGTGACAAACAAGAGGCTCAAATTGGGACTATATTTCCAAGATGTCCAATCTGTTCATCATCCAACTTCCAATTTCTATAACGTGCATTTGGGTTTCACTTCTAAATAACCCTGAATCTTTGCTGCATTCCCACAAGTTCAGAAGTACAACACCATTGTTACCCATCCAAATGTTGGGAAAAAAAAATATAAAAATAAGATAATAAAAAAAGACCCAAGTTCTCAGAAACCAGAAATACTCTTTAAACATTTGCATTCTTCTGCCGGGAACGTCCGGCTGCTGATCAGGGTCCTGGAGAGGAAGGAGCAGAGGCCACAACAACACAGGCCTCATGTGGGAAGCTTTATTCAAAACACACGGCCTGAAACTTTGCTGACTCCCGTTCTGCTGTAATTTACTGCTGAGTACCTGCCTCTGCCAAGAAACCAGGCCTGGGTTGTTGATGTTCTCCCCGTGACCCTCTGCTCTTCCTAACAGGAAACTAAGCGAGAGCGGCCACTTCCTGTCTGACCCCGGGTGCCTTCTGCAGCCATCTTTCCTGCCCTCCCCTCGCTTCCCTTGTCCTCGCTCCCGTGATGTCCTCCAGCTGTCCTTGCCTCACACCAGCTCGGTCCCCCCCCCCCCCCTGGGCGAGCTGAGGCTGTGTGATGCATGGGAACGTCAGGCCTCGCAGTGGGACCCCGACCCCGCTGTCGGCCGGGGCCAGGTGGGTTCAGGGTGAGCTCGGCCGTCCTCAACATGTCTGTTCGCCGTGTGAAGCCGCCGTCGCCTACATCCTCTGTGGTTTTGTTTCACTCTGGAGGTGAAGGAGGCCTGTCTGAATCACTCTTTTAAATGGAAGGACGTGCAACATTAAGTCACAGCCGATCTGCAAACTGATGTTTTGTTCTTCATGTCAGTGGATGCTTTTATCAGAAATGTGAATTAAAGCACATATTGTATTTTTTAAAGGCCTGAAAATGTAATTTAACTTCAAAGCAGAACTCCAGACTCCTTTAATAAGTTAAAAATAATGCAATTTTTTATACACAAAACTTGATTATTATCAACTCTTGTGTGCTGCATTTAAATAACAAAACAACTGATCTGAGAACAGAAGTGAAATTTTGGCCCTGACGTTGAGGCCAAATCCACTTCTCTCTGACTGGAGCTCACGTCAGAGTGAAACCGCTTCAGTCCACACAGCGAGCAGTAAATCCAGTCTAAATCTGTCACTGAGGTTATCGACGTGTGTGTTGCTCTCACACTCACACCTCAGTGGCCACACAGGAACGTCTGATGAAAACACCCTTAATGGAAACTGTCGCTGACGTGCACCTGATGTGTTACCACAGGTGATACCCGAGCAGCTGCTGCAAAGAAAAGCACCAGCTTCAGGCTTCGTTGTCACGGAAACGCTGGGTTTTGTTGTCGTGAAGCCGTCCCTGGGGCTGGGGGGAGTGGGAGGAGGAGGAGGAGGACGGGGAGTTGCCCGTATGTGAACGTTCCTACTACTCCTTTCCCTGAGCACGGCGCCAACAGAGCCGGCTCCTCCTCCTCCTCCTCCTCCTCCTCCTCCGCTCGTCTCATTCGCTGCTGACGCCAGCTTTCCCCTCAGCTCTCCACCGGCTCTCCTGGCTCCGCACCAACGCCGTCTCGCTGAGCCGTTCTTCACATTTTCCACTCTGTCACTCACTGGACCCCGTCCTGCTCTCACACAACGCTCAACTCTTGGACGGAGAGTAGAAATCTGTGTCATTGAATTAGGGCCCACATCACCTTGTAGTTAATGCTCCTCTTCGCGCTGCTGCCATGGGAGGAGAGGCCGACGAGAGGCGCCCGGATCAGCCTCTATCATTTATCCTCATAATTGACAAGCCTCATCAATTTCCCCCGGGCTGCGTTGAGCCTATTAAAACATAGTGCTGCATTTTTCCTTTTAACTACAGGAGGAGAGAGGCCGGTAACAGGTCCGGCATCGCACGGCTCGATGTGTCTGAGAGGTATTTAAAGATGGCTAATCTATGGTCTCTGCTGGAGAGCAGACAGACCCCTGACACAGGAGAGGAAACGCTCATCCAATTCATTTTACATAACCTACCTGCAACAGAATGCACCATCGCCCACTGTTGTAAGAGCTCACATGGTTTTAATCTATGGAAGTGCAACAGTAAATCACCTCACTGTGAGCAGATACAGGTGATACAGTATTTTACATTTCTGCCATTTGTTTGCTTGGTGGTAACTTCTCCACTAGGACAGCTGCAATGCACGAGACGTGGGTGATGAAATATGGTGATATATACCAACAATAGGCAGCAATAAGACAAGTATTATGAGGTTGATAGTTTGACTCAAATGCATTTAACAAAAGCAATGAAAGCACATAATGATTCCTAAACAGCCTATCGTACGGTGTGTTGTTCAGCTGCATCATCGACGCGTGAGGCTACAACAATAGAGCCAGTGTGGAGTGAGAACACGAGTGCAGACGGTGGAGAAAGCGAAAGGACAGGTCGGCACAGGGCTGAGGGAAAGTGTGGACAGTCTGGCCACGCGAGACCGGCTTGGTGGAAACCACTTCACGTAACAGGACTGGGCTGCAGCGTCCTGGCCGTTCACTGGTGAGCAGCATTCAGCAGTTTTATCATCATCCACGGTTTTATTGGGTTGGATCAGTAGCAAGAACATGAACATTTGAATTAGAAAAGAACAATTAAGACAATTAGATATATGACAAATTTACAAGCTACTATACTTATATAACTTAATAACTGTTTAATCCTAAAAATAATTAAAATAAAGTGATTAAATTCAACCTTTTTTTCCTGCTGCTGTTTTTAAAAAAAGATCAATAATTATCGATATTGACAGAAAAATATTTCATCATTATCTTTGTGGTTCGTTCACTGTGGAAAAACCTGCAGTAAATTTGGCAGCGAACGAGTTGAAACAACAGAAAAACGTAAAACGCTTCTTTCTCGACTCACTAATTTGCAATAATTCTCACCAATCGCACAAAGAGAGATTCACGACAGCCGAGACAGAAACATCGATGTCTGCTCGAGTTCAAGCCACAGAGATGCAGCCGCAGCTCGTCGCGTGTGAAACAAAACTCGCCCCCCCCTCTTCAGTGGCTTTGTGTTACTTGAACAACACGGCTCAGGACGCCACGGCGCTGTTCTCACCTTGCTCTCACTTTTTCTTTTATCAGAAAACCCTTTACACCGGTGTTACGCTGATCTCTTTTGAACTGCATAAAACAGAAAGCGGTTGGCTGAAAGTACTGCTGGGAAACTCGCTGTCTCATGTAGAGGAGACAGGTGAAGGACAACAGATGAAATCATCACAAACGCCATCATGGCAGGAAGTAAACCTCGATGACAAACGGTCGGAGCAAACCAGCTCAATGTTTGCTGCAACGCAACATGACGTCATCCAGCAAGAAGCAAGCTGCGTTCGCCAGCCCAATACATGCAAGCTCACACTCCTGCTGGATGAATTTGTGACGTGAGCGCTGCATTCGTTCACCTGGTGACCATCAGAAACAAAGAAGAAACAGCAGTGAAAACTGTCCAGAGTTGTAAAGTCCTGTCTGTGAGAATTACAAACCCTTGTGCGATGTTCTGGCCATCGATTTTAAACCCATTAATCTGTAACTCAAACTGGATTCCTGGGTTAGATTTCATCGTCTCACCGGCACCTTAAACAAGTCGCCTCCACCAAAGCAGAAATCTGAATCCCTGCTAAGACCAGTAGAAGAATTTCTCAGTATCACAAAGCCGCCTTTGATGCTCCTCCTCCCCAACTTCAGAACAAACATAAATCCAAATCTGTCAAAACATGATCGGGCACAAGTTTCTTATTTTTCAGTCAGTGAATGTTCTCGTTCTTCGTTTCATTTAACAGTTAATCAGCATTGGTTCCAACAAAAGACCAACGGAGCTGGAAGCAGCGCAGCGTCACATGAGTTATCATCATACAGCCTCTGTAATATCCTACGTATGAACAGTGAACACATGATGAATATGCTAATAAACTCTACAGTAGGGGGGGAAATAAAATAATTGAAGCGCGTTTGATGTTTTCACACAAACCCCAGAGCACAGCTTGAAAAAAAAAAAAGGACTTTCATCTCCCAAAAAGGCCTTCACAAACAATAAACCCACGCTGGCTATTAGAGATGATGAAGAGGCCGAATGCTGCAGAGCGCTTAAAAATGCATCACACACACACTGAGAGAAAACATCTGGCTCCAAAACATCTGATGATACAGTTTGTGAGCGTGATAGCCGGCGAACTTTTCATTTAAACGCGCTCGCCGCCAAGGCTTTAGATGTACGAAACGCCGGCTCAGAAGGCGTTGTCATACCTGCGCATCAAAGTCGGGGAGATCTGTAAGAACATTATCTGCTCATTAACAAATACCCAGAGATCAGAGAGCAGAATAATGAGGATGACAGTCTGGCATTAAGCCGGTTTAACAGCATTATATGTTACAATATCGCGGCTCCCCTGCTCCTCTCTCACAAAATCACACATTAAAGCTCGTCTTCTACGCCGAGATGACACTTTTCGTTTTTTCCCAGAATGCAGTTCTTTATAATGAGTTACAGTAGTGAATAGCGACTCGGATTCCCTTAAGCGTCCTCGTCCTTTTTGACGGTGATGGATGAACAAAAGCCGCCGGTCGGGAGGCAGGGGGAGACACAGATGGAGGAGAGAGGGAGGAGAGGAAGGTGGAGAGAAGGAGAGAGGGGATGAGGACAAAAGGAAGGAGGAGAGGACAGAGGGAAGAGGAAGGAGACGAGGGAGAAAAAGAAGAGGAGAGTGCGAGGAGGGATGGAGCGGATACCGAAGGAGGCATGTGACGAGTGGAGGTTTCTGCCAAATAACAATAAAAAAAAGAGGATGTCTCACTTCTGCTGGAGCTTAAAAAGTGAACACTGCAGTAAAACAGGCCCCACTAATACAGTTCTGCTGCCAGCAAGACAAAGTGGTGAGGAAAAGTGGCTTAACTCCCACTGCAACCGTCCTCATCCTCATCCTCATCCTCAGCGCCTTCAACGCTCCGAACCCCCCCGCAGCCCGGCCCGGGGAGCCGGCCAGGTACCGGGCACTTGTGCAGAGTTTGCAGTTACTAGACAACGCAAAAAAAAAAAAGGGAAGAGAGATCTTGAGAAAAAAACGTTGAGAAAATGAAGTTGGAGTTCTGTCCACCTGCCAGCTCCTGCACTGCAGTGAAGCAACAGACCCTGAAATAACCTTCTGACTCCGTGGACGTCGTGACCGTCCTCAGCTGAGCAGCTCCAGCTCTGCCAAGGATGCTCTCTGACTCACTCTGTGTGTGTGTGTGTGTGTGTGTGTGCAGCTACACTACCGACACGTGCATGTGTATCTGTGTATATGCACACAGCAGAAGAGGTGAGCGTGCCTCGAGGCGCAGTGCGTGCTCACTTACACTTTGTGTGTTTCGCCGAAAAAAAGAAAAAAAAAATCCCTTCCACTTCGCACCACTTCGGCCTCATCACGTCCAGCAGGAGCCTCGTTAGCGTGTCAGCGCCGCGCCGTCACGTCACAAGGGCAAGGGAGTGTGAGGCACAGCTCCAGGTTATAACACACACACACACACACCTTGGCTACACATGCCACAGGCCGGCGCTGCCAAGGCGCCGTGTCAGGGTTACAGTGAAACAGGTTTCTTGTTAGCACAGAGGAGTCACTTTCACACATGACTTTTCCAGTGAAGACTGCAAACGCCGACAGCTCATTTGCTTGATGCAGCTTTTGACAACGCTTCAGCGTTTCCTTCTCAAGTATGACATTTGCTAATTTTCTGGGATTTCTGCCTGCGCATCCCTTGTGCACCACAGAGGCTGTTTTATTTTATCACAACATTTCTTCCCGTCCCCGACAGCTGCCAACTGATGACTTCTTATTCCTGGGTGCTACACAGCTCTTTTATTCTGGCATCGGTCCAGCTCGAGCGCGGCGCTGCCAAGTAACGCTGAACAACATATTAAAAAGCCAAAAAAAAAAAAAAACTATCTCTCCAATCTGAAAATTCAATAATCAAATGGCTGTTAACATGCAACACATCAAGAAGTGGCATCAAAGTTTTGTATCAAAAAATCAAAAATAATTAAGATGAAGTAGAAATAATTCAGATTTTAGTGACGGTCAATCTCAATCAACAGAGATTTTAATGAACATTCTACTGAACTCACACTGACATAAATCATTGCCTGGTGCAGAAAACTAATGAGTCCAACTTGATCAAATATGATATGAAATATTTAACATTTGTGTGACTATGCTTCTCTGATCACACTCTATTATGCATTATAGTAAACAGAATTAGTCAATTCAACTATGAAACTATTTATCCACAAGAATGTGACTTATAACTCCAGCTACCATTCTTTGTACACATTTAATTTTATATATAAAAAGCTCTTATGTGAGAAAAAGTAATGTCAATTTTGATTTTAGGTTTAGTCATTATCTTCCAGAACATGAGATGACTGATGATTAATGCCTAATGAACATCTTTGTAAGGTGCAGGAATGTTACATTGTTTGGTATATTCAGTTTTCAATATGAAAAAAAATCCAATAAAAATTATTTTTTATTCTGCATGAAATCATATTTTGTTTAATTCTGTAACATCATGTGAAAGAACGTCTGTCTACAGCAATATAATGTGAGAATTTCCCATGTCGAGAATTCACCAGTTTGGGACAATAAACTATATCTATCTGTCTATCTATATACTGTATTTGTCATACAGAGACTTCAATCAACATCAGACACTGTATTCTGACATTAATGCGATATCAATATTAATATTGTGATGTTTGTGAAAAACTCCAAACCCATCAGTTACCCCACCGCTGACCTCGCACCGCTCCTCCATTTAATACAAGAGAAAGTCTCACACACACACACACACACACACACACACAGGTACACAGCCACAGTTCAATGCGGTGCAGTACTCATCTGAGACGACATCATATTTCATGTCAGCCGTCACACAAGCACGACAGACTGTACATCAGTGAGAGCGTTTCGCCTGCTCAGCAGGAAGCTGATCGATGGCCGCGCTACGTCAGACTCTGAGGCACAGCTCACACGGCTCTTCATCACATGACCTCTGCCTCGCTGTACATACAGGCTACACGACTGGATCAGAAATCAGTCACAGTTCACGAGGTGTTTGGACACTGAACGCAACCTGAACTCAAACACCGGCAACAAAAGGTCAGACTGTAGAATGAGGAGGAAGTTTTCCGCATGATCGCCATCACTCTTCTCATCTCACTCATCTCCTGTGATGCGGTGAGCGCCTCAGACGTCATACATTTCTGAGTCACTTCCATAAAACCTGTGGGTGGTTGTGTGGATATTATATACTCATATATACAGTATGCATGATGCACAAGGTACAGGACTGGATCTTAGAGAATCCTTTGAACAGGGGTCATTATCGGCTGCAATGTACGTCCAGAAATATACAGTGGTGGAGGAAGAATCTCTTAAGGAAGAGTACTAATACTGTAATACCAATAAAAAATGTTATTTAAGAAAAAGGATGTGAGTATAATGAGGAAAATGTACAATTATCATCATCTATCATGAGATTATTATTCCTCATGCATTCATGTAAAAGCAGGACTGAGCTCATTTTGAACTACTACAACGATCATTTTTATTATGGATTCATCCGCTGATTATTTTCAACATCGATTAATCCATTGTTTGGTTTGTAAAAATTCTGAATAAATGTGATAAATGTCGTCACAATGACCCAAAGTGACACCTTCAGAATGCTTGTTTTGTCCAACCGACAGTCCAAATTAATAATGAAGAAATAGTATTGCATGAAAAATGAGAAGTATAAGTTGTCATGAGAGTGTCAAAGACAAGACTCAAGCAAAGTACAAGTACCTCAAATTTGTACTTAAGTTCAGTACTTGAGTAAATGTACTTTATTACATTTCCCCACTGACTAACATGAAACATGAAGGGGCATCAATTTCTAACAAATGTCATCACAACATCAAAGCTGTTTCTGTGAAGCGCGGAGAGGGAAAAAAACTGCTCAGAATATCACATTTGACAAATAAAGGGAGTCTGACTCATTGAGGTGAGCGGCGTGCACTAAATGAGTTTTGCCGAGACGAGCTTTTATAACCCACTTCATGGCTGTCAGACACACTCAGGTCTTATCAGAGGAAACGTCTGGCTGCATTACGGCAAACTGTCACCGCGCCAGACTACGGCGGTCAGCTTTGATCGGCGGTGAAGTGGACGTGGTGCGAGAGAGGTCAGAGGTCGTCGGACCGCCCCGCAGGGGGACAATCCATCCGTACGTTGTCATGGATTCACCAAACACAACCTTAACTACGCTCTGCTTTCCCGAGGAGTTTTAGGCCCGGACCTTCTCCCTGCTGAATCGCAAGTGTAATCACATCTCCTCCATGTTCACGCTGCAAAATTAACGGAGAGACATTCTTTTTTTTTGCATTAATAGCTCCTCCTAATAGCTCAATTATGTTCACTGCTGTGTTTGTAGGATGTACGCTTCCTAAATTCTGTTAAGGTGGGGAGGTTAAGGACTCAAATGCAACACACTAAAAGCCAATGCTAGGGCAAGTCCAAGTGCGTGAAAAAAGCAAAGACAAATCATCAGGAACGGGCATGGCCTGACAACATGAAGCAAGAACAACGAGAAACATGAACAAGACGAGAGAACAATCCGACAAGGGCAAACTGAAATGAACTGGCTAATATAGAGTCCTGATGGGTGATTAACTGCAGCTGGGAACACAGGTGATAGGATGAGGTGGGTGTGGCTGGGAGATAAGGTGAGGCAGAGGCGGGGTCAATAGGGAAGAACAGAGACCTGAGGTGAAAATCTATGGCAGGTGAATAGTGTCAGAACTTAGACAAGACTACGACAAGACAAGGGCATGACAAGACTACAACGTGACAAAACTACGACATGACTGACAGGACTGAAAGAATAAAGACATGAACTATACTAGGGCCCTATAAATTCCGTTTTATTTTTTCCCAAATTCCGTTTTATTTTTTCCCAAATTCCGTTTTTTCCATTTTAATTTTTTGGAATTCCATTTTTTTTTTACCTTTTACTCATATTTTACCACAAAAGAGTGTGTTTTCATAATGTTTATGAATAAAATGCACACTAATTAAATAGAAATGACCTTACATTCATTGAAGCAACACAATATTGCACTTTTCCTCAATACTTTATTGCTGCTTCATGCAACACAACAATGCAGTAAGTACTTCAAATAAAAATGTTTTCAGTGAACACAAATGACATATTGAAATAATAATAAAGAGCTCAATTAGCCTTTTTTCTCCAAGTGAAAATATGCTTGACTTTAAAAAAAAAGACTTTTGGACAACAGGTGGTCATCACATTAATTTTTCTGCTTCCAGTCAAGAGAGTGTTGACAAAATGTACAAAATTATACGTCACCTGACACATAGACAACTCAGCTCTGTATTTAGGCGTTAGCATCCTATTACGTAGCTTTTTAGCAGATGGGGGGAGCGCCATGTTTTCATATGGTTTGAAAACGGGCGGGGGGCAGGGGTTGTGTCACATTGATTAGCAACCCCCGGGAACGATTGTCCAGTTTTAAGTTCCTCTTTCTCATGAAAACAACATTTCCGCGATATTCCCCATTAAAAATAAATTCCGTTTTTATTGCGCAATTCCGCGATTCTGTCCGTGATTTTGCGATCGCGGAAATTATAGGGCCCTACTATACCAAACTGAACTAAAACAGAGACTGAGACTAAGGCAGAAAACTAAGACAGAGCTAAAACAGAGAAACAAGGTAGAGAACCAGGACAGAGAACCAAGACACAACCAGAGCAGAACAAAAAACTCGTCAGGCAGAATGAACAAAACGAAGTCCGACCAAAAAACTAACACAAAAACTGAGGCCTGACTGGCAGAACCATAACAAATTCGACTGTTCAGAGGAACGGCTTCCTGCGTGTCGAGGCTGAACGTCGGAGCTTGGACTGAAATCAGGGTCGTGTCCTGTTGGAAAGTTGCTGTCGGATCGCTAAAAGCTTTTATCGAGCTTAAAAGCCCGAACACGAGTCCGATGGGCTTTATTGAAGCCTGCAGAGGTGTAACGCGGCCGATCGACTTTGAGGGTCAAAGCCTGGAGAGAAAACTCATTTCACAAACCCACTTTTCATAAAGTCATGAGTTGGGTTGCGGAGGAGCTGGAAGCTGCTGGAATGTGAAGGATATTGTTGTGGGAAGCTGAGTATTGGAGGTAGACCCCGACTTTTATTGTGTCATAACGGAGGTTGTTTACAGTAGTATCAGTTGGAGCAGATGACTTCTTGCTCTCGAGGCTCTAATAGCTGGAAGAAAAATACATAATTTATACGGCGCTATGATGAATAAATCATTTATGAGTTTATGAGGAGGCTTAATTACTCTGGAACAGATGAGGGTCAACTTTGAAATTTAATTTATGTTGCACTCACAGGGGGTGAGATGATCGGGCTGAAAGTGAAACACCACCCGCAGGCGGTGTGTTTAGCTGGACTTTGGCAAAATGATTAGGAACATATTGATCATAGAACTGGAGAACAGAGAACTACATTATGCTGCATTAGTGGTTTCTCAGTTTATGTGTTATTACTTTTTGTCTGTGTTAAATCCCCTGGAAATGTAACACACAAGCCTGATCCAAAAAAAACTGGAGCACTGTGTAAAACATGAATAAAGTAGAATGTAATAATGGACTAATCCATTTTAACACAGACCCAATTAACAACAGTATAAACACAATATATTTAATGTTCAACCTCATCAACTTCATTGATGGTTGTAAATATCTGCTGATTCTGAATTTGATAAATTTGATTTCCAACAAGTCAGGACAGGAGCAACAACAGACTGTGAAAGTTGTGGCCTGATCCAAAAACACCTGTTTGGATCATTGCACAGGTAAACAGGTTCATTGGTAACAGGTGATAGGATCATGATTGGGTATGAAAGGTTCATCCTGGAAAGACTCAGTCGTTATTCCCAAGAGTCCCAACTTGATTGGACTCAAGATTGTAAATTCCAGTTGACCATGTAATGAAGCTACACACCTGTCAAACACCTGTGTTTGATGCCTAAAAGCTTCCTCTAAAATTCGTCTTGCTTGTTGTTACTTCACTCAGATGTTTCATTTCCACTGTGCAGGATGATGAATGTGCACTTTGAAAGCAGTTCTTATTGTTCGTCTGCTGAAGGATCTCATTTTAAGTTGTGTTGACTTTGGAACTTGGTCCAATACACAACTTACACGTGTGTGATGTGGAAACTGAGGACGGACTTTGAAGGTAAAGTAGGAGACATTTTGTGTCCATCAATGAAACTTATTGCAGAATTCACAGATTCTGTCTTCATCAATGACAGGGAAGGACTAGATGGAAGCTTTTTTTTTTTTTTTAACAAAGTCCCAGAATCTTTTTTTAATCTCCTCGTTTATCACTTAGTGTTTCATATGAGACATTTTGCCAGAGCTGCTAACTCTCACATATTAAGTGCAATTCACACAGAAAACACTTATTTGCATTCAGACTCTAACTTCCCACCTTTTGAAAAGCTGAGAGCAAAGTTAATATTTCATTGAATATCTTGAGTCTGATCTGATCTGAACTGACTGTCCACCGTCTCACATGACAGCAGCTGAACTATGAGACAAAGCTACGAGACAAAGTAGTGACCGTTGACCTCAGACCACCGACGGCTGCACATCCCCATTAGGTCTGAAGCTTTAATTGAGATGTAGCCGCCTTCAGACAGTCAGTCAGTCCAACCTTCACTGAGCAAAGCCTCCAGATGCATTTTACAGTTTTAATCCAAAATATTATTTCTGTGCTGTTGCGGCCTTTATTTCTTCTTCTCATGTGTTCAATGAAAAACTGATCTGAGAGCAGCAAAGCTCTGCCATGATGATGTGCAGGTAACTTTATTTACTTCATGTATAAGACTTTTTTTTCAGGAATAAAGCGTCTAGATCTCTAAGGGAAATATCACAGGTAATTAATTGGTTCAGACCTCCATGAGAAGGAGTAAATAATCAGCCTTAAACAACACAGATTTCAACCTGAAATATATTGTTGTCGTGACTTTCATCCCCTCTCTTATTGACAAATGTCTCTTTGACTGAATGCATCCACATAAAGGACAGAACAGAGTAGAAGCAATTACCATTGAAGGCTGATAAAAATTCACCTTGAGGCACCAGTGATATAAATTCTCAGAGAGTTTCCGAGCTCTCGTTAATAATGAAACGTCAGAAGAAGTGATGGCGTGTGAGCGGCTCCTTTGAGGAGCGACGGC
>JBBMOC010000914.1:0-16919 GCA_037975185.1 Centropyge bicolor | reverse complement strand
CACACACACACACACACACACACACACACACACACACACACACACACGCTACATGTGACACATCCTGGTGCTGTTTCCAGGTATTTTTAGAAAACGTGCATTAGAGAAAAGTTATCATGTGTTTCCAAGTCTGTTTGAAAAGCTTGTGTTTATGTGACAGTGAGCTGGCATCTGTGTGTGTGTGTGTGTGTGTGTGTGTGTGTGTGTGTGTGTGTGTGTGTGTTTTCATGTTGCCGTTTCCCCTTTTTTCCCTCATTTAGAGAAAAATTTGCCCAAGAAATATGACGTAATGGAAACGTACGACCTGCCTGAGATGGAAGGTCAGATGGAGCTTTTCCATAATAAACCCAAGAGAAACAGACAGACAGGAGGAGGCAGGGAGACGAGCTGACAGACAGACAGACAGGAGGAGGCAGGGAGACGAGCTGACAGACAGACAGACAGGAGGAGGCAGGGAGACGAGCTGACCGACAGACAGACAGACAGACAGACAGGAGGAGGCAGGGAGACGAGCTGACCGACAGACAGACAGGAGGAGGCAGGGAGACGAGCTGACCAGCAGACAGACAGACAGACAGACAGGTGCAGAGGTGATTCTGTCTTCATGTAGGTGGAAGTCGAGATGGGAATCAAGTTTAGAACCAGGTCCTTTTGTCCATGCCGACATGTTTTTCAGACAAATGACGTTAAACAAAGCTGGAAACTCAGACGAGCTTTCTGAGGTCGTCATTAAATTTAGTCACTGTTTGATTTTAAAATACCACCTCTGTTTTTCACCACAGGTATCTAAGATAAGCATTTACATTTAACACCATGTGTGAGTGTTGACAAAGGAAACCAGACTGACATGATGTCTGAGTTTAAAGGTGAGACAGAAAACCTCCGATCTGATGTGATGAAAACCAGTGCAAGGCTCCAGCAGATAGACCAGACCGCTGACTCGATGACTGATTAAATGTAGTGTGTTTCGATAGATTGATCCGTATCGTCTACCTCTGCCGTGAGCTGCCCTCATCACCAGAAGACCCCCGATACAAATGAAGTATAAAAATCAGTTTAAACCCACTTTTAATCTGTGGAAATGTTTTTAAAACATCTGGCCATTTTTCAGTCAGTCTGGAAAGCACCTTCCACGGAAATCACAAACAGACCCAGAAAAACAGAGAGAACACACACACACACACACACACACACTTACCCCAGAAAAACCAAGAAGTAAGTGTGTGTGTGTGTGCGTGTGTGCGTGTGTGTGTGTGTGTGTGTGTGTGTGTGTGTGTGTACTAGAGGAAGCGAGGCCATTTGTCAAAAAGTGACATTGAGAAATGGACTCGGGGAGGTGGGACCAGTCTCCTAAAATAAAACCCTCCTCCTCAGCAGCGCGGTGCTGCCGGGATGTCTGTTCTGGGTCAGGTGTGTGTGTGTGGGTGTGTGAACAGATTGAGGGGTGTGTGTGCTGCGTGTTATTGGCTCTGCAGCTCAGACGAGGCCGTCATGAGGTTTAGTCACATCTTTCACGCACACACACACACACACACACACACACACACACACACACACACACACACACGGACTCCAGAGAGCTGCAGAGTAATAGTCTGTTAATTAGCCTGTTGCTCCGCTGCCTGTGTGGAGGCGTCAGAAAGCAGAGCACACTCTCACACTCTCGAGTTCAAACCCAAGAAAAACAAGTAAACATGTTCCCGCCCACGAATGTGACCGACACCTGCTGGTTTTCATCAGGGACGAGCTGCGTCAAACCTGGACCTGTGGAACTCCAGGTCGCTCCCTCTCAGAGCCTGATTGGTCGTGTTGTGTTTTTCATGTCCGGCTTCAAACGAACAGGTCGAGAACAAAGAGAAGCATCACAGTCCGAGAGGCTTTTTTCAAGGAGGACGAGACGGCAGCTCCGATTAGACTGAATCAAGCATGTGATGTGACACTTTTCAGCCAGCTCTGCTGCTCCTTTTAGCCTCTTTTATCCTGTTGTTTTGATGTTTATTTTCTCATCCATGCTCAGTTCAGCTTTGACTCCAAATATAAAATATTGAACTTAGATCCAGGAAATACACACGTCCCAATGAAGGCTGGTGCTTCGTCTCAGCTGTGAATCACAGTCATACAAACTCTGCACTTGTGTTGAATTGAACAGAGCTGATGAGGATGCAGCACGGTGATGTCAGACCTGAGCAGAAGGTCACATGACCAGCTTTAGGTGCACCTCAGTGAATCAAAGCATATTTCATTGAGCAGTGAGGGACGGTGGACTGTGACAGGAGAGCAGTGCTCAGTCAAGAAACGGTCAGATTTGATCGACTCCTGTATCAATAGAGACTTTTCTCTCTGCATTAGAGTAAATTATTGTGTGAACCTTCGGATTCTGTAAATGCAGTTAAACCACAAATAGTGCAAAGTTTAAACTGATGAAGAGAATCAACATGATCTCTGTGGACTTTCTCAACTGGTATTGTTTAGTTTTGTAGAACAGCCATGGAAAACAGCTTTCATAACTTTCTGTGTGTGTGTGTGTGTGTGTGTGTGTGTGTGTGTGTGTGTGTGTGTGTGTGTGTGTGTGTGCGTGTGTGTGACCTGATTAAGAGCTGCACAGAATGAAGTGTAGGAGGTGATACAGTAACACCAGCTGGTCTCCATACTGACACACCAGACTGTACGTGTGTGTGTGTGTGTGTGTGTGTGTCTTCAGATCAGGTAGTGCTGCGACTCGATGAGTTGCTGTAAGTCATCAGTGAAGAGCACCTGCCGTCCTGGCTCTCGTGTGCTCCGACACATGACTCATCCTGTGGAGTCTTGCTGATGTCAATGACATGTTTATTTATAATCAGATGGCGGCGGTCAGGAGCAGAGAATCCGTCTGAACCATCACCAATCAACACAATTGGATCTAAGAGTGGAGATCACCAATAACCAGAGGTTACACAGAGGTTAATTACAGATCAATTAGAATCACTCAGGACTGATCTTCAGCAAATGTCACTGAATTACTCTGAACTTTTTCTGCTCATGATGATCTTTTTACACAACAAAATCCAGGATGATAAAATCCTTCATTTTTAATCTGCAGCGTCATCAGCTCAAATCTTCGCTGGGTTTTTCCCAAGCGGCAACCTCCGCCGCTGAAAAATGAAGCCAATGTGGAAGTGCAAAAAAGCTGCAGTTCCTCCAATAACCACTAGAGCAGGCTGCAGAAGGGAGTCAATTACATTTGAGCCCCATGTTAAAATGTCCGATTTTACCACAGAAAAAAACATATTTACAGCCTGGTTCAAAACATGGCTCTAGTCTCATAAGCTGTTTTTCTACTCCATGACAACTCTGGGGGGGGGGAATTTTTTTATAAGGCGTTCGTTTAAAATATACAGCATACATCATTATGCACAATTCATAGCTGTCAATCTAAGTGGCGCCACTTTGATTGACAACTAGCCACTGACGGTCTAAAGGGCGTCACCCCGGCTAATTCTAGTCACTGAGTTTGGGAAAGAGATCGTCGTGGGGTTAGCCGGCTAGCAACGCTATTTAGCATTTAACCTAGCTGGTTAGCCGTAGCTAGTTTGATTATTTCCAATAAAGCGGCTTTTTTCAGCCAATAGCGTTCATTCGACCCGCCTCAGCTCCGCCCTCGCTCCACCTCTTTGTCCATATTTGGAGTAACCGGAGGTAGGCTACCAAGATGGCTACGCACTACGATTTGCTTCATTTTTGCTCTTCAGAAACCTATGGGTGACGTCACGGACACTACGTCCATATTTTATACAGTCTGTGGGAAGGACCCAGTAAACCAACATGGATGTCTGCATGCTTGTCTTCAAAAGTTCAGCTGCTCTGAAACGCTGGATCACAGACGATGCTTGGCGTAAACAAAGCTCTGTCCCAGTGTGACTGAGCCTTCAGTCCTGGTCTGGGTGTGAGGATTCAGATCGCCCCCCCCCCCGTATCACTCTGCCTCCACAGGCTCTCTCCTGTAGCTTCACACGTCCTCCACCGCGCCGCCACCGCCATGTGTTTCAGCGTGTAAAAAAAGCAGCAGCATATGTGAGGTGTTGGTCGGCGGGAGGTTCGGGGGGGTCGCTGCCGGGACGAGGACGGGTCCAGATCTGACTCCTGCTGTTTGAGCCTGTGCAGCTGTGAACTCTCTGTGATGGTGATGAACCCGGTGCTGTTGACGTCTCGCTGGCTCAGGTCTCAGGCTTCGTTAACACTGTGTTTATCACCTATCTGTTCTGTGTTCAGCAGCTTATAGCCTGTTTTATCTGTCTCATCGACTTCGTGGCCAAATGGCAGCAAAAGTATCTGCATCACCAGCTTCGTGATTCTACAGTCAAAAAAAAAGGTTGTGTTGTCGTCAGTGTTTCTACCATTAACACATTACGTTTACGTGTGTGTGTGTGTGTGTGTGTGTGTGTGTGTGTGTGTGTGTGTGTGTGTGTTGTTGGGGTCATTCATACATACATGGTCCCAATGTTGCAATGCTGCTGAATCCTGATCTCTTTGTTGGACCAGATCTCGTTCTGATCCACCAGGTTTCTCTGACACTGGTTTATACTGTGATCTGCTGATCAGTGTTTGAGAAGCCTTGTTGTTGTGAGACTGATCAGAGCCTCAGACTCTTCTCTGAGCTCAGCTTTGAGTTGTGGACTGGAGCCAGTCTTCAAGGCTGATTCAAGGTGATTAAACAAAGTGAGCGCTCTCGTTTCAGTGTTAATCATCGGTGGGTATCGGCCTCATTTGGCTCTATGTGCATTTGTTGGTGGTTTCATGGTCGAGTGTAAAATGTTTCTGCAAAACTCTGCAGGAAAGATTCTGTTTGTTTCAGGTGGCAAAACTTTGACTGAATGGATGAAATGAGCTTGATGAAAGAATTTGCAAAGTAATGCATTTCAAGCTCTTGGAGGTTTTTCTTTTAATGCGTTCGCTGTCATCTCTCTTTCTCTCTCTCCCTCTCTCTCTCTCTTTTACTCCCTCTCTCTCTCTCTCTCTCTCAATATATATATATATATATATATAATAAAACAGATACATTAACATATGTTGAGGTGAGTAATACAATATGGGCAAATGTAAAAGGACAACAAAGCAACTACATGAAAACATGAGGACGACCATAAGCTCGACATGTCATTACAGGAAAGGAGACTGGTCCAGTTCATCATTAGTGATCTGGTGTTTAATTTTAAAATCCGCTGAGACGTTTCTTTACCTGGTCATTTTTTTCTCCACTCGTGTGTTGAGTAACAGAATGACTGCTTTCTCTAAAACGACCTTTCTTATTCTGTTTTTTTCTGTGATTGATCACACTTATCTCTCTCTCTCTCTCTCTCTGTCCCTCTCGGTCGCTCTCTCTATTGGTCAATCGAGCTTATGTAAACAGTGAAATGTGAGCTTTCCTTCCTCACAGGAGGAGGCGTGGCTCCATACCAGAACTGTGGTAGTGTGGCAAAGGTGAATGTGTGTGTGTGTGTGTGTGCCGGCAGCTCTCGGCCTCACATTGCTGGTGTCACCCCCACCCCCCCTCCTCCTCCTCCTCCTCCTGCTGCCTCCTCCCCCACCTCGCTCCACCACCCCTCCCCCACACTCTGGAGCAATGTGGGTTAGTGTGTGTGTCCATGTGAGACTGGGCTCTCACCTTACACCCTGTCACAGTGTGTGTGTGTGTGTGTGTGTGTGTGTGTGTGTGTGTGTGTGTGTGTGTGTGTGTGTGGGATAAGCCCACACCTCCAGCCCTGGTTTAAAAGGGTCTCTGGGTTCACAGGACTGTTTTGAAACAGCCCCCTCCTCTTATTGTCACAGACTTTTCTCTCTTTCCTGATTTTGTTTTTCACCTTTTCGTCCTTGTCTGATTCTTTATTTTCCTGTTTTTGACTGATCGTTTCATGGCTCCTCTCACCTTCAGTGTTTCTCTCTGCCTAATAATCGTCCTCTTTTTCATTTCGTATTTTTATCTCCTCCGACATTTTGAATTTCTCTTTCCTCTATCCTCCATATTTCCTCTCGGCATCGATGCTTTTCTCCGTGTACGTGTTGCTGAAATTTACTGTCTGCTGTGATTCGGGTGTTTATGACGTGTTTATTGGTGTTTACGACGTGCGATACCGTCCCGTGAAGCCAAACGGAAATTTTCCGAAAAGTGCTAGCACACGACTGGATTCACCTCCGCTCCTCTCTCTCCTCCTCGTTCTCTCGCTCTCCTCTCTCTCCGTCCGGCCTTGATCGCCCTCGCTCCTCACAGGTATAATCATCGAACGGCCCAGATGATGATTGCATGGTTTGTAATCACATGTTGCCGTTTTAGTCACCGTCGCATATTATGAACACGGACGTGTCAGTCAGCGAAAAACACCTTGCTTTGATAATAATAATGAGAATTTCTTCACTTGAGTCCAAAAATGAACCATAGTCATTGTGATATTGGATGAAATGTAGAGGTGGATAAACTGAAGTATAAGAGTTTCTATAGTAACTGATTAAACATCGAAAGCTTCGTATAAAAACAGCAGATTTTACTTTAACTCTGGGAGATATTTCTCCACTTTATTTCTACTTTAAAATGGCCGAGGCTTGACAGGACAGACCTTCAGTGCTCGTGAGTTATTCAAGGCCTCAGTTCGTCCAGACTCCATTCGAATGCACTTCATGTTGTTGAGTAAAAGCTGAATAATTCTGGCTGACTTTTCTCTTTCACTCTCTTTTCTTCTTCACTCTCATTTGACGGATTTAATGTTGTTTTCATGTTAGTTTCAAGTCTGTAAAAGATTCTCAGGTTAACGTTCAGGATTATCATTTCACCCCTCCCCCCCTCTCACCCTCTCTTCCTCTCTGTCTTTCCTGCTTGAACCCCGTTGCCCCTGTTACCTAAGGCAGCCTCTCTGGAGGGGGCGGGGCTTGCTGACATCAGGCCCGCTCCTGTGTCAGTTGGCTGGGGGGAGGGGAGACGGAGGGGGGAGGAGGAGGAGCAGGAGGAGGAATGGCAGCCTGAGCGGAGGGGGGTTTCCTACACACGGCAGGCCGGGGCAGCTTTTCAGCGACTCATTGTTTTGTAATTGTCCCAATGGCCTTCTGTCCTCGCCGGAGCGCCGGTGAAGCTGCAAGACGAGACTGGAGCTGCTTGTTGAGAGCCTCACACACACACACACACACACACTCTCTCACCCACACACACTTTGAGACGGGACAGCGAGGACGTGTGTGAGCAGAGAGGGAGGAAACACACGGCAGCTGGAATACGTTTGTGAGAGTGAAAGTGCAGAGGAGTCATGGATCTCTCACCCGAGTAGGAGACAAAAAAACTTTCGACCACATGACATGGGTGAGTAGCTGCTCCCTCCAGGACTCGCCACGATTGTTCTCTCCACACGCCTGCCTCTGTTTGTCTTCGTATCTCTGTCTTCTTATCAGCGTGTGTGTGCAGACTGAGGGCAGGTCTCTGTCACACTGACCTACATGTGGTGCAGAGCCAGATCCGGGGCCGGGGCCACCGGGCCCAGCTCGGCTCTCAGCTTTCATAAGGCTTGTTATGAAAGAGATGCAGGAGTCGTCCTTGTTCCTAAAAATCTGTCCTTGTCTCCTTTTATAGTGGATTTGATGTTTTCTAGAAGGAGGCTGAGTTTAGTTGCTTCATTCAGTGAAAGTAGTTTCCTCAACGTGTTCCCTCAGGTCTGAGGAAATCCAACACTGTGGATGAGTTCACTGCAGGAATGAGACAAATTCTTCTTCTGTGGTGTTTTTGTTGAATGAGTTTTTTTATGGGAGAGGTTGTAGAAAAGCTCCTCTCACATGTAGATTTACATGTTGCTGCTACAGTTCAGAAAAGGCCTGATGCAACAGAGGATGTGGTTCATGAGGTTTTTTTTGAAAATCTGGTTTCGAGTTTTGTTCTGTTGATATTACAGCTTCCTGAGTCATACATGTCGGCAGTATGTGACCTTCACTATAGAGCATTTACAACATCAGATTCTTCTCCTCCTGTGTGTGTGTGTGTGTGTGTGTGTGTGTGTTTCATAAGGCAGATTCTGCCTGGATCATGTAACTTCACAGTTTCTAGTCAGAGTGAGTGTGTGAGCTTTTTCTGGGACCTTGACACAGATTTCAGCAGCTACATGGCTCCTTTGTGTCCTTCGCTCTGCCACACACACACACACACACACACACACACACACACACACACACACACACACACAAGCTGTCTGTCTGGGTCAACATTCATGTGTGAAGTCAGTCAAAGTTTGTGTTTGCATGTGTTTCCTGCAGAACAAGTGTGTTTGTTACATCTGTTCAAATGTAAGTGTGTGTGTGTGTGTGTGTGTGTGTGTGTGTGTGTGTGTGTGTGTGTGTGTGTTTTTCAAGCAGCTCTCAGTTGAAGTGACAAACATTGAGGTGTTTGAACGTCTTATCCAACAAACACACAAACAGGCAGCGTGAATCTGTGGGCGGCTGCTTCCGTACATGCTCTGTAGACCTGACTCTCTGTGTGTGTGTGTGTGTGTGTGTTATGGAGGAGTGGGGGTTTTGGAAGGTGGGGGGAGGGCCGAGGGCCGATCAGCCGTACGAGTCCCCCCTGGCCGGGCCCCGGCTCCAGCATGAAGGGTTATGTAAGTGAGCGAGCTGCCAGCCCTCCTGCCTGCCGCTGCCTCACAGTCACAGTGCTGAGGAGCGGCGAGCAGAGCGGCGAGCAGAGCGGTCAGCCAGTAGTCAGTGAGTCAGTCAGTCACTGAGGCAGTAGATTACAGAGCACACCTCCCGCTCCGTCCTGCAGAGAGAGGGACCTCCACACAGGACGGCAGCTCTTCTCTTCGCTCCGTCACCATGCTGCTCCTGGACGAATCCGAGTCCTTCGCAGGTAGGTGACATCATCACCTCGAGGCTTCGCCGGCGAACGGACGAACCTCTGACCTAATTCGAAGAGCAGGAGAGGAGACGGTGCAGAAAGGTTTGAGAGGAAGATTGATCTGGACAGAAGCAGACGTGATGAGGACGTGATGAACAGGAAGTGTCTCAGAAGTGTCTAGAATGTGCAGCTGCTTGTTGTGTAACACTGGATCCATACCTACTCAGTCAAGCACCGTCGTCTTCTTCTCTCACTTTCTCTCTCGTCCCTCTCTCTCTTCACACTTCCACTCCTTTCGCTCTCGCTCGTCCATCCTCGCTCTCTCTTTTTTCTTTTCCCCCCTCTTCCATCGGCCGGTGCTCCCTCCATCTTCCCACGCGTGCCCGGCCGCCTCGCTCTCGTGTTGTTGTCCCGGACCCGCGCTCCCATTGGCTGTTTCTACGGTTACCTAAACCAATGCCGGCGCGTGATTGGTGGGCCGGCGTGGGATTGGGCCATGCTGGAAGTGTGAGCATGTGGAGGCAGGAAAACATATGGTTGATGAGAGCAGTGGGTTAGGGGGGTAAACTGGTGAGACAGAGCGCCGCCACCGCCGCCGCCGCTCGTCTGGATGAAGGAGTGAAATCTGTGTTTTCATGTGTTCACTCTGCAAAGGCCGAACAGGAAATGAGTTCGAGTGCTGCTGATCAAATATGAAGGGACATAAAAAATGAGACTGATTATTTTTTTAACTTTTATGCTTTTGATAGATTGTGTTTTATGTTTTTAACACTTAATGATGTCTGCAGTGATTCGGTCTAATTCCTGGACAAGTTAACCCTTCGTTGTTCAGAGCTCATTAAAAGCCTGTGTGCAGGTTATTTTCTTACATTAGTCCTCTTTAGTGTCGACCACCCACAGCGATGTTTTTGACTTAAAATGGAACTTTTAGCTTTTACTTCAGTGTGTTTACGTCCACTTCAACCAGTCGAAGAATGATCAGCCTTCTTATAAACAGTCCTTTAAGTGAGCGGGCGAGTTTACATGACGTCGGCTGTAAATCGTCTATGAAGCGTCTCTGACCCTCAGACAACACGACGGGGTGGATTCAGGTCATGTGACCGACTTTGCCAGTTCGGTTACCTTCGTCTGTGTGTTGAGTATCAGTTCCTTGTTGTGTTGTTCTAAATGTCCTGAGGCGTTCGGCTGATGTATAGTCAACATTCTAGATCTAGAGCACATAGAAGAGTCCTCACCTTTATTAGAAAACAATAGATTTTTTTCAGCTTGTTGACTCAGTTCTCATGTGTGAACGGAGTCAGATAAAAAAGCTGTGGTTTGGTTCTGGGTTTGGCTCCGGGTGCGTCGTGTTCCGCTGCGTCGTCCTCTGGCTGCGCCGGCGTTTATCAAGGCAGCGGTTCACAGGCATCCTTTATGGAGCGAGGACGAATGTGTGCATGCTCGTAATTCCTGGGATGGCTCCGGGTGTTTGGCTGCCTGTGAAAGGAAACAGTGCATGCCTTGTCATGGCTGTGAACGTGGCGTGTCCGACCGTGATAAAGGCTAAAGGAACACACTGTTCTGCCTCAGAGTGTGTGTGTGTGTGTGTGTGTGTGTGTGTATCTTCCTGCGAGTACAGTCTGTCCGTCAGTGACGAGCGGCTCATTGTGTTCAGAGAAAATAAGTGACTCAGTTTTTTAACAGCGGGATCAACTCCTCTGTGGTTCAACAAAACAGGATGGAGCTTGTTGTGCTGATTCTTTGTTCGTCTTCGTGCCGCACCGCTCGCCTCTGATTGGCCGGCGCACGGCGGCCGGGAACAGCTTGTTCAGTTCAGACCGGCTCCGGGGTCCGGTCCAAACGCCGGGAGCACGTGCAGCCTTTCATAACAGGAGGATGTGGGCTTCGCCGGGCGGCCACATGGCTCTCGTTCCCACTTCCCTGACGTGGCCTTTGTTGGTCGTCGGGGTGTTTTTCATCTCCAGGCTTCCTCCTGTCACATCACACAGCCGCTCGCTTTGTTCGCTTTCAATGTAAATTTCCTCCTTTTAAGTTCTCTTTGTCGGCCCATTTCTTTTTCTTTTCATCTCGCGGCGGCACAATGCCGTTCTCTCTACCCCCCCTGCCCCCCCCCCTCCACTGCTTCTTTTCATCTCTACATGTTTGTTTTGCTTTTCAGTCTCGTAGATTTTAGATTTATTCACCATAAGTGCTGATTTTATCCTGAACTCTGCTTGTTTTTCCTCTCCTTCACATGAACAAACTGCTGCTCGCTCGCCCTCTCTCTCTCTCTCTCTCTCTCTCTGCTGTATATTGTTTCACAGACTGAACATTGTGTCTCTTCCGACTCACAGTCAGTCACATTATCTGACATCACAACCAGACCTGCCTGATTACAACATGTTTCATAAAGCCCTGACTCTTCATGTGACAAAAACCTGACGAGAAATTGACTTGATGATTCTGTGATGAGCAGACTGATGTATGAATTGAACCTATGTTACTGACCACTTGTCCTCTACGTTGATGAGAAGCTGCTGAAATTACCTCAAAGACGACGGAGCTAACGTCACGCTCGATGCAGAAAAGGGCGTTAGCCTGAGTCTGAGAGCGGCCTGAATCTCTGTGATGCATCGAGTGGATGTGAGCGTCCAGCAGGAAGAAGAAAAAACCCCAACACTCAAAATTTATACAGCTACAAAAGAAGGAGCTAAAGATCTCAAATGGCCCCTGTTCATTCAGTTGCACTGTGTTCCAGCCTTTCGGCGAAGTGACCAGTTTTATAGTTAGTTTGATTTAACTTCCCATGAGCACACGGGGCCTGTGAGCTCGCCGCTCAGACAAAGGTCAGTCATGTGACCAGCTGGTCTCAGAGTGTATATGACCTCCGTTCACTGTGTGTGTGAGCGACCGCTGTCTGTCTCTGGACTCTTTGCAGTGATTCTGTTCATTCAGGATAAAAGCAGCCACCAGTACATGTGCCAGCCTTAAAACACAGAAAGTCATTCATTTCAGCTGTAATGACACTTCTCAGAGGTGAGAACGTGGAAGCCATGACGCATCGACGGCAGCTCAGCTCAGTCTGATGTCGTGTGACAGAGATTTTGTGGAGGTTTTGGTTCAGTGTAGGTGAGATTTCTCAGAGGTAGTGAAGTGTGTGTGTGTGTGTGTGTGTGTGTGTGTGTGTGTGTGTGTGTGTGTGTGTGTGTGTGTGTGTGTCCACGTGTCCACTTTTCTCACTCCTCCTCCTCCTCTTCCTCCTCCATAGCTGCGGTGACACACTGGCCTACAAACAGAGTGTTCCACCTCGCCTCACCCCTCTCTCTCTCTCTCTCGCCCTCTCTCTCTTTCTCCCTGTCTCTCTCTCTCTCTCGCCCTCTCTCTCCCTCTCTCTCTCATTCTCTCTCTACCGTCCATCTCTGTCTCTTCTCGTCTTTGTCATGTTTGTCTCTTGCCGCCTTATTGTCGGTCTCTCACACACACACACACACACACACACACACACATACACATACACACACACACACACTCACACACACACACACGGAGCCAGCAGGAGGGTTTCATAACTCACCTGCCTCGCTCTAATAAAGCAGCCTTCATAACTCATTCGGGGCAGTGTGTTATATAAGAGAGGTGTGTGTGTGTGTGTGTGTGTGTGTGTGTGTTGTCATGTTGGGAGCTGGTCTCTTTTTTTATATAAATATATTTGTTGTCTTTCTCAAGGAAAGTTATGTAACAGCGATAATGTTCCTCAAGTCATTTTTCTTTGGTTTGGACTTCTTTTTTTTTTTTACCAGCGGTTTGTTTTTGATATTTGTGGTATTTCTTTTGCAGACACAGTCGATGCGTTGAAACAAAAAGACGTGGAGGTGTAATTACTGGTCTGTGGATAAAACATCCACTTCTTTAATCTTGTGTGATCAGTGAGGAGAGTCTTGGTCGACCAGCTGCTCCTGACTTTCAGGAAATGAACAGATTTGGCTGCTGGTTATTTAAACGTTTCTGTGGTTTTTGGATCAGTTCTCTGATAAAACAATTCAATTTTCTCAATGATCCATTAGCTAAAGAAATGATTGATAATGTAAATGATTATCAATCACACACCTGATTCCAGCCGCACTGGAGAGATCAGACACATCATGATCAACAGAAAACCAACAAACAGAACACTGATGATTTATTACATCAGCCAATGAGTGACAGCTGTCTGCAGCTAAATGCCTGATTGTTGACTGTGTGTATGTGAGTGTTGGGTGAAGGATGTGGCAGAAGATCAGTTTGTTCTCAGCTGATTCATCGAGCTGTCGTTTAGCTGCTCATCAGCCTCCACCACGTTTTTCTTCTCGCTACAGTTTGAAAAACAGACGTAAAACTAAGAGAACATTATGAACTGTGCTGAGCAGCAGGAGGGAGGCACACACACACACACACACACACACACACACACACACACACACACACACACACACACACACACACACACACACACACACTCATCGTGGCTCATGTGCCGCAGATCGGAGTGTGTCTCGGAGTCTGGATGTTCTTTAAATGTGGCTGTGTTCGTCTGGGTCTGCAGCTCCTGCCAGTGACGCGCTGCATCTTTGTCTGTGTGTGTGTGTGTGTGTGTGTGTGCGTACAGGACGTGAGGTTCTTGTGAACATGCTGGTTGTGTAACAGCCAGAGGCAGCGCTTACATAAGCGTCCCCCCTCGTCGGACCAGCCTCGGCGTCGGTGGCCTGTCTGTCTGCTCCAGAGCAACTTTCTGTCTGAGTGTGTGTGTGTGTGTGTGTGTGTGTGTGTGTGTGTGAGACTCTTAATAAAGCAGGTCATCTCACTGAGCCTCTGGAGGTGGAAGTAAAGCAGTTTGTGCTCGCTGACCTCGTCGACACGTCGTCTGTCGTATTGTTGGATTTCACAATCGCTTCAGAACAGATTTACATTTAATCAGATATTTGAGCAAAGGTTGAGGTTAAATCGATGGTGGTGACGAATCAACAATTACATAAATGAATATTGTGTATGAAAATAGAAGAAATCCAGACTCGACTCTGGACTCTCACACTGAAACGGAGCAATGAGTCTGATGGGAGAGAATTGATTAGAATTGATTATCAGTTCCTGGTTGCACCTTGTTTTTCTCCTGTGTTACAGCTAAAGTCAATAATGTGAAACTCTCTCATTGGATTCTTTGGATTCTTCAATATCTAACACAGAAACCTCATTCCCTCAGTTCTTCTACAGTTATGTGTTTTTCTGAGTTCAGTCCATTTTAAACATAACTGTAGTAGCACTCACTGCCTCCTGAATTAATATCTTACAATTGTATCTAATTATCATTTACCTGAGTGATGTCATCACTTGATCTATTAGGAGGCAAAGTCCAGTCATAATATACAGAATATCTCCCTCCATCATTCTCTTATTTCCAATGACTTAAACAAAACGTTTTCATCTAAAACTTGGAAAAACGGATTTTGCAACGTGATGTCAAAGTGATGTCAAAGTGATGTCAGAGTGATGTCAGAGTGATGTCAGAGTGATGTCAAAGTGCCACCTGTGGCTCGGTCGGTCACACAGATGTCCTCATGCCTGGTGGTGACGGCAGCAGGCCGAACGTCTGAAGGTCTTCCTGCCCTGTGAGGCTTTATTCTGTGTTTTATAACGTCAGCGCGAGGAGATTATGTAAGAAGGAGGACACGGCGGCCCAGTGAGCAGGTGAGAGATGAGATGATAAGAGGAAGGAGAGGACGGGGAGAAGTTAGGAGATGAAGAGGGAAATGGAGGGAGAGGAGGAGGTGGAGGAGGAGGAGGAGGTGGAGGAGAAGGAAGAGAGGTGTGAAGAAGGAGGAGGAGAGGTGTGGAGGAGGAGGGGAGGGAGGAGGTGGAGGAGAGGGAGGAAGAGGAGGAGGAGAGGGAGGAGGGGAGGTGTGAAAGAGGAGGTGGAGGAGGAGGTGAGAGGACTCAGACAGACCAGGAGAGAAAGGAAGTGGAGGAGGAAGGAGAACAAACGATGAGATGACGGAGGAGGAGAGAACCATCAGAAACTGAACATCTCCTCTACATTTGATGTCACGTTTGAGGATTGGTTCAGAGGCAGTGAATTTTAAAACGAATGATGGCTTTAAGGTCAATTATGTCTATAAAATAATGACAGAACAGACAACAACAACAATAACAATAATGATACACTCTATAGCACTTTCAAACCCAGAGGTGCTTCACAAAATGTGCTGCTTCACAGTGAAGGTGCAACGATGGTGAATCACAGAGAAACAAACAAACAAACATTCAAAGGGCTTCATGTGCAGAAAATGCAATAAATCATCACATTTTTCTCCGTCGTCCATTCAACAGTCAGAGGATGATTCTTTTTTTTTTTTAAGCTGAAGATGTAGATGAATCATTTCAGTTCTCTGTTACAGTGGATTCTGTTTCCCTCCATTTCCTGTCTACTTCCTGGAATCCCCCGTCTGTGTTGGGTAACCAGACAGCTTGTCCTGTGTGTGTGTGTGTGTGTGTGTGTGTGTGTGTGTGTGTGTGTGTGTGTGTGTGTGTGACGTGGAGGATCCTCGCTGTGTTGTAGTAAATGTAGTGTCTGCCGTCATCTGTAATCTGCTTACGTGGACAGCAGGCGGAGGACGGGAGGGCGAGACACACAGACTGTCCACTCCTGGCACTTTATGGTTTTTTTTTTTCCAGTGACTCACAGAGAAGAGGAGTAGACACACACACACACACAGAGCTGAAAACAGGGGATCCTTAGTTCACTGCTTTGGTCTCATCAGCGCTATGTGTGTGTGTATGTGTGTGTGTATGTGTGTGTGTATGTGTGTGCGTGTGTGTGTGTGTCAGTGTGAGTTGCAGAACTGGACCTGGTTTGTAGTTCAAGCTCTCAGGACCTCGTATTTCCTGTGTGTGTGTGTGTGTGTGTGTGTGTGTGTGTGTGTGTGTGTGTGTTTGCCTTCAGACGTCTGACTTCATGGTTTATGGATGAAAATAAATCGCAGGTATTCGATATCTGTTTTGACAAACTTTCCTCGAGCGTCTGTCGAGCTGCGTGGACACGAATGGAATTTGAGTCTCGGAAAATGTTGAACAACTCTTACTTTGAAAATCCACTGAGCAGCGTCTGTCGTCGACTCGGGTTCGAGGTGACGACATCGGACGCCGACGTCGACACGATTTCACACCCGGATAAAAAGAAGATACAAAACCACATTCTGACATATGAGAGCTCTGCTTTGATCTGACGAGCTGTGAGAACAGACGACTCCACCTTCCCCTTTAATTAACATGTGACGTCTGTCAGAGCTGGAAACTCGCCACGTCATGAGTTACCTGCAGGAAAACATCCAGTGAAACTTGAACACATCTCAGATCCTGACGTCTCTGTCGTCAGGATGGAAGTGCTGCAGTTTGTTGTGGTTTTCTAGGAAACGGCTGCAGAGAGAGAAGAGTTCAGACAAACACAGTCTGGAGTTCAGAGACACTGTAAATAAACACAACCAGAATATGACCATGTGCAAACAAACTGGTGAAGCTCTGTCCAGGATGAACTGTCGTCCTCATCATCATCCTCTCACCTGTTCACCTGTCACCTGTTCACCTGCTCACCTGTTCACCTGTTCACCTGTGGAAGGATCCAGACAGGTGGTTCTGGATCAGTCTGTTGTTGCTTCTGTTTTATTTTGAAAATCTGCTCTGCCTCCATCTGAAGCTGTTTTCATCACTGTCGGATGAAAAGTTTGAATCGTTAACAGGCTTTTTTTTCGAAGCCAACTAAACAGCTTGTGCAGTTTTAAATTGATCCAGTTTGGATTTAAAGAATGAGGCCGATTCGTCTGAACACAGAGGAGTTAATGGGTTTTTATGTTGCAGCTTCTGTGTTCTGTTTATGTTTGACAGTGTTGTCTGTTCTCTCTGTCTGACACTGACAGACACACACACACACACACACACACACAGACACACACACAGACACACACACACACACAGACACACACACACACACACACACACACACACACACACACACACACAGCGCAGTTTGAAGACTTATATAAACACTGATCATATACGTAGATGTTGCGTAACC
>JBBMOC010000913.1:0-16936 GCA_037975185.1 Centropyge bicolor | reverse complement strand
ACTCAGGTCCAGCTCTCTCAGATTACAGGACTGGGACCTGAGAAGTGAGGACAGAGCTCCACAGCTTCTCTCTGACAGATTACAGCCGCTCAGCCTGAGGGAGAGTTGGTGAACAAGACAAACACTGAAACCTTTGCTGAGCTGATGAGTCCAACATTCAAACATTAAAGTCTCGGGTGCCAGGAACATTTAGTTTGGCTGATTGTTGTTTTTCATTGTGTATAATACTGAAAACTAGCTGCAGTCTTATCTCTGGGATCGTGAGAGTTTACAGAAAATAATTTCAGTCTTAAATGAACAACATTTGTTTTTCTTAAATCGTTTCATTCATCTGCAGATGTCCAATCACACTAAAGAAACAATTTAAAAGACTGTTCAATTTATCAAGTTGGACTTTCATCAACCCAACACATGTGATACAGTTGGTATCTGCAGTGATCTGTGCACCTACAGAGCTTTGTTGGAGGCTTTGACCACCAGCAGCAGCCTCAGAAGAGCCTCCTCTGAAGCAGAGTATTTCTTCAGGTCGAACACATCCAGATCTTTTTCTGATGACAGTAAGATGAAACCCAGAGCCGACCACTGAGCTGGAGACAGTTCCTCTGTGGAAAGACTTTCTGAACTCAGGTACTGTTGAATCTCCTCCACTAGAGACGTGTCCTTCAGCTCATTCAGGCAGTGGAACAGGTTGATGGTTCTCTCTGGAGACATATTCTCACTGATCTTCTTCTTGATGTAATAAACTGTTTCCTGGTTGGTCTCTGAGGGCTTTTCCTTTTTCAGTAGACCTTGGAGGAGATTCTGATTGGTCTGCAGTGAAAGACCCAGGAGGAAGCGGAGGAACAGGTCCAGATGTCCATTTGGACTCTGTGAGGCCTTGTCAACAGCAAACTTGCGCACATCTGTCACAGATCTTTTGAAAAACATTTGCATACGTTCACCATAAGTTTGGGCGAGCTTAGAAATCACATTCTTGTTTTCGTTAATGCGGGACATCTCCACATAGAAAGCTGCAAAAAACTCCTGAACACTCAGGTGGACAAAGCTAAACATCTTGTCTGCATCATTCTTCTTCCCACGTTCCTCTTTAAAGATCTCGGTGAACACTCCTGAGCAGACCGATGCCCCACTGACATCAATGCCACTCTCTTTTAGATCTTTCTCATAGAATATCAGTTTTCCCTTTTCCAGCTGCTGGAAAGCCAGTTTTGCTAATGACTTAATGTACCGAACGCACTGTTCTGGGCCATACTTGTCTTTTGTCCGATCAATCTGAAACACCAAGAACTCTGTGTACATCTCAGTCAGGGTCTTGGGCAGCTCTCCTCCGTCCCTGGTCTTCAACACTTCCTCCAGAACTGTGGCGGTGATCCAGCAGAAGACGGGGATGTGGCACATGATGTGGAGGCTTCTTGATGCCTTGATGTGGGAGATGATGCTGTTGGCCCGCTCCTCATCTCTGAACCTCTTCCTGAAGTACTCGTCCTTCTGCGGGTCAGTGAACCCTCTGACCTCGGTCAGTCTGTCAACAAAATCAGAATGGATCTGATTGGCTGCTGCAGGCCGTGTAGTTATCCAGAGGCGAGATGAAGGAAGCAGATTTCTGTTGATGAGGTTTGTCAGCAGAACATCCACTGAGGTCGACTGTGTAACGTCAAAGTTAGCACCCTGATTTTTATTGGTAGAGCAGTCCAGTTGAAGGCGGCTCTCGTCCAGTCCATCCAAAACAAACAGCAGTTTGAATTCACTTCTGTCATAGTTGGTGTTTCCTGATGACTGTAGGGCTGTAAAGATGTGATTAAGAGTTTCTTCCTTGATGAGTCGTGTTTCAGTGATACATTCATGAATGAGCCTCGCCAAACATAACTTTTCGCCCTTCCATAAATTTAGCTGGCGGAAGCTGAAGGGAAATATAAGATGCACATCTTGATTGGCTCTGCCTTCAGCCCAGTCCAGCACAAACTTCCACACAAAGAATGTTTTGCCAATTCCTGCGATTCCAGTGGTCAGCACTGTTCTTATAGATCTTTCTTTTCCAGAGGTTCCAGACTTGAACATCTCGCTGGGTTTAATTGGGTTCTCAGTTTCTGCCGGCTTCACCGCCTCAATCTGTCGGACCTCATGCTGTGTGTTGATGTGTACATCACCCCCAGCTGTGACGTACAGCTCTGTGTATATCTCATTCAGATGTTGCTCATCCTTCTTCTGTGCCCACCCTTCTTGTGCACACATAAATTTATCCTGGAGGTTTGTTCGAAGTCTTTGCTGGTAGTACGAGATGTGTCGTGGCACTGGCACTGGAACAATCCCATCTGTGTGACAAAAATAGAAACAGAAAACAAATGAACTGCAGTCAAACTGAATGAGTACTGGCTGGCGCAGACTGTCTGGAAAGTAGTAGAAAGTAAGAGTCTAGTAGGCTTAAACGCATTGTTAACTAATCACAGGATTTAGAATTGTGTTCCTTGCACTTGAATAATATTGGTTCGTAGGTGTTTGGTGTAATAAACCTCCGGATATTTCAACATGCAGTCATTGTTGGTTGTTCTTCCCAGAATATGGCTGAAGCCTTCTTCTGCCTTCAAAGTCATTATATTTTCATTTCATTGCTGTTACATCAAAGCTATAACTGAATTTGAGCACAAACTTTTATAATTCAAACACTATAAGACATAACCCATTACATACGCAGGTCATGTCCCAGGTTGGAAACCAAATATGGCTTTCTGATTCAGGACTTTGTGTCTGTGAAGCAGCTCCTGAAGACACAGATGGACTAGAGCAGGTCAGAGTTCTTTCGGCCTGAAAAGTCCTGAAGACTGTGAACAACTAGTTGTTGTGCTTATCATGCTTATCATTCTCAGCATCGAAGACATAAACAACAACGCAGTGTACGATTCTACTGCTATGTTGCTGCTCTGTCAACATAACAACCAAACATGCAAAACCTCATTATGTCATCATTGGTTAGTAACTTCAGGAATCCACCTTACTCACATTAAAATCTCCCAGTGTCTCCAACCAAGAAGTAAATAAAGAATTCAACCAGGAGAGAGCCGTCACACCTCTGTCCTCTCACAGGACAGTGACTGATAGACCTTTTCTCATAATCACAGGATCAGGCGTCCAAATTATTTTCTTTGGTGAATATGAGCTTTGGTACCGAGACACCCTGTTCCTGTTACAACTATTGCATCACCAACCCACTTTATCTGAAACGAAAAGAAAAACGTGTGACTGACCTTCTGGACCTGAGCTGCTGTCTGACAGACCCTGAGCCAGATCGTTCCTGTTTATCTTCTCAAAGACCTTCTTGGTCACCTTCAGAGCTCCATCAACTTTGTAGGTGTTCACCATCAGTGTCACTGTTGTCCTCCTTTCTGCGCTCTCCAGCTTGGAAGCTTTGATATTTTGGAAGTTTTCCAGGTCAGAATTCACCAGATGCCATTTGAAGTTCTTGAATTCATCGTCTGTTAAATCCTCCAGAGTGTCCAACAGGTCCTCTGGTCTCATCACAGCTCTCTGCGATTATAAAGCACTTCTGTCAACCTGAAGGAAAAGTGTAACACAAAAGGTATCAGAGCAGCAACAGGAGGTCTGATTGGTTTGGCCAATTGGCTGATCATGTGTGCAGAGTTTGGCCAAGTAGAGTTCCTGCTGCTACTCTGTGTCCGTCAGATCGTTATTCTAAGAATCGAACATTATCGGACAGACTGTTTTCACTTCTAACTCAGTGAACCTTCTTTTGACCAAACCAGAATTTGTGATTGTTGGAACAATGGAAAGACAAACCAAGATGGTTTTGGTGAGTGATAAATGTATTATTTCTGTCAATGGACTCCGGTGGCTTTGACAAGAACGAGAGCTGCTGTTTCTGGATAAACAGAATCGGACTCCTTCCCCTCTGTAGGGATCCGCTCCATAATGTTGTCAGAAACAATGACTTTAATGATCATTCTGTATACTGACGGTGTTCATTTTTCTCAGCTCCAAGCTTCATGAACTGAACCTACTTAGTCACCTGGACACAAGAACAAGGAAAAACAGAAAGCAGCTTGAAAAAGTTTGAAACTCTGTTTTAAAAAATCATTATTTGTCTCTTGTAAATACAGTAAAAGTAATACATTCAGTTCTTTTCTTTGTACAATAGATTTAATAGAAACAGCAGGATGCAGTAGCAGCTTGGAAGCTACTGTGTGTGCACAGATGACTGTAACACTTGCCTTCACGCACAAAGTTCTTTGTGCATATGACCCGTCTCCCCCCCACTGCTTCCACTTTTCCTGCAGGTCTGTTGAATAAAGCATCTTTTGGCGCGTTCATGGGACAGAGTGGTATCGAGGTACAATCAGTAAATAGAGGTGTGCCTATTTGCTCGACGTAAATTTGAACAATCTGCATCTTATGTCAGGTAAAAACAAATGTCTGTATCAGTGTTAAGGATGTCAGCGCGCTGCACAGATTGGCATTTACACCTTCCTAAGATCAGAACACAGTGTGAGTCAGACTACCTTCAGACCAGTCACAGTCCATCACAACCAATTCACACCATTCATTAAACATTTTCCTTGTATGGATATAGACCACATTTAAATACCAGATGTAAATGTGGTCTCAGCAATGAGCAGGTATCCTGATGGCTTCAGTCTAGAGACAGAGACTTCACTTTAAGACAGATCAGTTCTTCAGAAATTCAGTTTCCATCTGCAGCTCAGGATCCTGACTCACATTTCCACCACAAGAACCAGAATGGAAGAAGCACTTTTGGATGCTGGAGGAACTATTTGGTTGTGTCGTTCTTCAATGGCTAAAGATGGAGGGAAAAAAAAAAAAAAAAAAAAAAGCTTTATAAACTCAACATTATTCAGGAATGAATTTGAAGTAGCATCACACATAACACTTTGCACACAGTCTAAAAGCAAAGCAATTTAGCAAAAGGTGCATCTCGAATATTCTGAGTCAGAAGGTCACCTGTGTTGCAGTTCAGTTCAGAACAGAAAAAAAACATGAATCACTCAGCAGATCTTTGAGCTTGGGGAGAGACACAGTGGAGTTTTCAGACTGCTCTTCATTACATCCATTCAAACTTCACATCAGTAAAACAAAAAACACAAAGAACACAAAGTGTCCCCGCCCATAACATCTTAGCCCCGCCCATTACTGGCTCCAGGAGCTGACAGACAGTGGCAGGAACAAAAGCCAAACTGCAGGTTTGCACTTCAACAGGGTGGATGTGTTTGTAGTCAATGCATAGTTCAGGATTTAGGATTCTGAGAATGTGTTTACATGAATCAAAACCGAAACAGATTTACACTTTTGATGGAACGACACAGAAACAACTTTGTCTTCATGTCAACCTGACAATTCAAAGTCGGGGATTAAAACACAAGCCTCTATCCAAGAGCCGTTTTGTAATTCACTGCTGTGTGAAGAAACAGCTGAGGCTGTCATAACAAGTTCTGACACTTCCTCTGTTCTCGGCAGGGAAGTCAGATCAGATTGAAACAAAAAGTTCAGATTAGATTAAAACTTAGTGCTGACTTAATGTGACTAAACATGGCTTAACTGAAAATAAATTTGCTAAAACAGCAAATTTTCCACAAGTGGCACATTATCACAGAATACTCAGTGATTCAATTCATGAATATTCAGATCTATAAACAGTAAATACTCATCTACATGTTTGACACCAAAACAGAACGAATAACACATAGTCTCTTCATCAAAGGGGTGAATGTTACCTGTTTCTCACGGATGAGGTCAAAGAGATGTTCCACAGTCCTCTGCAGACGCTGCTGGAGTCTGTGTTCATCTGAGGGACGGCCGTCGCTTCCTCATACCTTTAAAGACATTGTAAGATGGTGCCGCTCTAGTGGCAGCCTGCTGTTACAGCAGCTCTTGCTCAATGCTGAGCTTTTTTCTCTCTTATTCTGTCTTTGTTTCATACTTTTAATATACTTTTATTTTTCATGAGTTTGTGTTCCGGACTGCTCAGTTCAACATGTCCACCATGGCAACAGTGTTTGAGCTGGCACTTTTCATTCACTTTTCACTATGTTTACGTCCGTGTCTGGACAGTGGTGCTGCTGCACGAGAGGCCCGAGGTTCCCCGGGAGGCAGTGGTAGTTCTAGACCAATTTGACTGAGGGGGCGTGGCAGGGGCCACGGGTTTTGTCAGAGGGGCACATTCAACCCGGGGCAAATCTTAATTTGATTTATTCTTATTTTCATAAAACTAGTAATCAACCATGATAACCAAAGCGAATGGTTAAAAATATTGCATAACTGTTAGGTGCAGCCTTAGTTCAGTTTCTCAGTGCAAACATTTATAAAAAACATTGGTTGTCCGACTATTACAGCAACTTTATTCTGCAGTTTTGGTGATTTCTGGCAAACTGAACAACAAATGAGTCAAGACTCAATTGCTTTGACCTCCTAGACTCAATGCTCAGTCCACCCAGACTGCTTCATCTCTCGTTGTTCGTGGTGGATCTGAGGTTTGTTTTCACAAGCTTTAACGCCCAGTTCACAAGAAGCAGAACTCACTGGGATCGCAACTGCTATTTCAGAGTCTGTAGAGCTCAAAAACACTTCTTTATATGGCTCAATGAACTGTTTCAGCTCTACTGTACTGGAGGGTCCCTGCATCCCAGTCTGTATTTCCTGTCTAAGATCCTTCTGAACTGATGTAGTTCATGACCCAGGTCAATATTTGAATCACACAGTCGAGCAAATAGAAACAGAGCCGTCTCTTTCAGGAATGCATCCTCTTTGGGATTTAGAGCCTGGATGTTATTCATTATGTCTCAGTTTCTTCTAGAAAATGCTCTTTCAAGCTCACGCCCTATCTCACTTGAGCTTTGTTTCATGGCTCTTATCCAGGTTGTTCCCTTCTGACTAGATCCTGGCTTGTGCTGTATTTACTCTCAGATGGACGTTGCTTTGGACAAAAGCATCTGATAAATGAAATTGTGGAATTGTAGACTTCCTCGTCTCTCAGCAGGGAAGTCAGATCAGACCAAATCTAAAACTTCAGATTAGATCAAAACTAAAACTTCAGATCAGATTGAAACTTATTTAGTGCCAACTAAATTAGACTGAACATGGCTCAAATGAAACTAAACTAAAAAGGCCAATTTTGATCAAATGGCACATCATCACAGAATAATAACACGAAGGAGGAATGCCGTTATCTCTATATATCTGTGCCAAAAATCACGACTATTCAGAATCATAACACATTCCAAAGTCAGTGAGTTACAGCCTCCCTTGTCAGAATTCAGAGTTGATTTGTCCACGTTGACTCTTGGAGTCACTTCATGCCAAATAAACTTGGATCAAAAGTGACAACAACTACAGAAATTTAGGCAGCGTAGAATTGATTGAGAACATTGATTTTTCCCAGTAAGTGACAAATCCATTTTCTCAAAATCTCCCACATCTTCTGTAACAAGCTGGTTGGATCCTGTTTGTATAGATTTTTAAGTTTGCTATCTGCAAAAATACTCAAAGATTTGAAACCCTAGGGAGACAGGAAGTCGTATTTGACACTAATCAGGCATAGTGTTCCACATAGAACTAGATCAGAGGCCTGACTAACAGGGCAGGGGACTCCTACTCCTACTGATGGACGAGAGCACAAACCTCCGCCGCAGCAGAGCTGGACTGAGTGCAGTTCTATAAAGGCCTCTGTTGTTTGGACTGTAACCGGACTCCTGCGGGATGAGCTGCTCAGGACCAACACGACTATTCTTAGACCTTTTGTTGTGCTGAATGCCGTCAGCCATCACTCCGACATGTGGAAGGTCAAACGTGAGTGTTTTCACCGCATGCCTCTGTGTTTTTCACTCAATCGGAACTAACCTGCCGTTACTGTCACATGTGACTGATCTTTGTTTTAAACAGATAAACTGATAACTTGTCCACGACTGATTCTCTGTGTTATAACACCCACATTAACACTGTTCTTGTATCCTGTGCTTTCAAGTCCTTCATGTCTCTGCTTTCAAGGCTTAATACAAGATGAATATCAAACTCTTTAAATGTTGACTTTCGGATTTTAGATGGATTTTTTAAATTTAAAACATAGTTTTGAATTTAATAGAGTTTACAATTTTATGATTAATAATCTGACAAGAAATAAACATGAAAATTGATCTTCAGTGATGAATCAGTACGTGTGTGTGTGAGGTTAACGAATTCCTTTATAGAACACTTTAAACAGGACAGCAACAACCAATTTAAAACATGCTTAACTGCGTTACATCTAAATTTCTAGATTTAAAAAATGACATTTTCATCTTTGATGTGTAACATTACAACATTTTCCTCTCATCGCAGCTCCAGTTGCTTTTCCCATGGAGACGAGGTACCGGCCAATTTTAGAGGTAATCGTTATGATTCAGTATGAAACTGTGTGAGTTGGTCATCTGAGCTACAGGAGCTCAATATGAAAAAATCTTCTTAGTACCTGTTAGCAAAACAGCTTCACTTCGCCTCCAGTTAGTGGCTGTCCTGGAGCTTTCAATCATATCACATGATCTTCCTCAGCAGACGGAGTTTGCCCGGCTGTCAGGGGATTGTCGATCCACTGAGGACTTCTCACCTACGTTGAGATTGAGATTTCTCTGGAAGACATCATGCATCGTTCCGGTTCCCAAAAAGAACCGGCCCAGCGAACTGAACGACTTCCGACCGGTGGCACTCACATCACACCTAATGAAGACTCTGGAGCGGCTCTTCCTCAACCTCCTCAGGCCTCAGGTGCAGCACGCTGAGGACCATCTACAGTTTGCCTACCGGGCAGAGGTCGGTGTGGAGGATGCCATCCTCTACCTGCTACACCGAGCCCACTCGCATCTGGACAAGGGGAGAGGCACTGTCAGGATCCTGTTCCTGGACTTTTCTAGTGCCTTCAATACCATCATGTCCCTTGCACTACAGGAAAAGCTCCACAGCATGCGAGTGGACCCCTGCCTGGTTGCTTGGATTTCCAGCTACCTCACTGACAGACCACAGTACGTCAGGCTGAAGGACATCACGTCTGACACTGTGGTCAGCAGCATCGGCGCTCCACAGGGGACTGTGCTGTCCCCTATCCTCTTCACCCTGTACACCGCGGACTTCTGTTACAACTCGGAGCTGTGTCACATTCAGAAGTTCGCGGATGACACAGCCATCATGGGCTGTATCAGGGAGGATGATGAGGAGGAGTACCGGAGCCTGGTAAGGGACTTTGTTGTCTGGTGCCACAACAATAACCTGCAGCTCAACACCTCCAAGACAAAGGAGCTGGTCATCGACTTTGGGAGGGACAGACCCAGCCCCAGACCAGTTCTGCTAGGAGCAGAGGAGGTGGAGGTGGTGCAGGAGTACAAATACCTTGGGTTGTGGCTGGACAACAAGCTGGACTGGTCAAGCAACACGAGGAAGCTGTATAAGAAGGTTCAGAGTAGGATGTACTTCCTGAGGAGGCTGAGGGCCTTTAACATCTGCAGGAAGCTCCTGTGGATGTTTTATCAGTCTGTGGTGGCCAGCGTTCTTTCTTACGCTGTGGTGTGCTGGGGAGGGAGCACAACAAAGGCAGACCTCTCCAGGCTGGAGAAGCTGATCAGGCGGGCCAGCTCAGTAGTGGGGATGAAGCTGGACCCTCTGGCAACAGTGGCAGAGAAGAGGACTGTTAACAAACTGCTGGTCATCCTGGACAATGCCAGCCACCCTCTGCACACTGTAACCAGCAGCCAGAGGAGCCTGTTCAGCGAGAGGCTGCTCCTCCCCAGGTGCAGGACCAACAGACTGAGGAACTCTTTTGTCCCCCGTGCCATCAAACTGTTCAACTCCTCACTGGGGGGGAGGAGGACGAACAGAAGAACAGAGGGACTATAGACTGTGTGCAATAAACTGGACTTCACTCATGTGCAATATAACTGGACTGTTTAAATGTCTAGCAATACTACACCGTGCAATATATATATTTATAGAAGGTAAATGTAAACCTGTCACTGCTGTTTTCACTATTACTATTACTGTTACTATTATTATTATTATCATTATGACTACTACTGCTATTATTTCTGACACTGCTGTTGTTGATGTCATATAGCACAGTGTAGTATACTAATATAGTAGTATTATTATTATACAACATACTATATTATTATATTAGTATTATATTATGATAACTAACTAGTAGTATATTACTGCTATTACTATCATATGTAGTGGAGTGTAGTCTACATCACATTACACTACTATATTATTATATTATACATGTACATGTATGTTATACTCTTGGATGTTATACATTGTATATGCTATATCATACTACTATTACATGCTATATTATATATATTATTTTATCATAGTATACTGCCATATGCACTCTATCATTACCATCAGCATTCCATACCCACTGCTGCTACACTCAGCACACATACACGTATGCATATTTTCTGTTGATCTCCTACAAGTGCCTATTTTGATTCAAATTCCTGCTACCTCTACTGCCTAATTTATTGTGTCCTTTTTCAGATTTGATATATTTTTATTTTCTATTCTATTTTATACTTTGTATTCTATATTTAACAGTGCAATATATGAGAATGCGATGGAGATGCCAATTTCCCGGAGGGACCCTCCCAAAGGGATTAATAAAGTACTCTGTCTGTCTGTCTGTCATTGAAAGATCATTCTGAGAAGACTGTCTGCTGAGGAAGAGCATGTGATCATTGAAAGCTGTAGAATAGATACAACTATACTGTGTGGTGAGAGGATTTTACCAGCTGCTTCTAAAGTCAAAAAGCAACTTTGGGTCTTAATCCTCCAAACCTACTTTCATCATCGTGCCAAGACATGCTTACTTATCTTCTTCCACAGTGTCTTATTTGATACTACCAGGAGGAGTCGTCAAAGTCAGACATTTTTCAAACACAGACAACAAAATATCTCCAAACCTGGTAGCCTGATTCTGACTATAGGCTCTTCTTGTCTTCTCTGTGACAACTTCCTGTGCATTCAGAGTTTGGTTCCTCCTGATCCGATGTCCCTGTTCCACCTGAGGAGAGGTTCTCCTGACGAGGAGTTTCCTGACCTGGGCAGGAACCCGACCTGGATGGGACGGATCCTCACGCCGGCCATGTACCGCCGACAGTTTGACCGCTGCACCCACAGTGGAGTCATATTTGATGACGTCATCCGCCCGGGCCTCGAGGAACCAGGTGATGTCAGCATGATATCAGCGTGATGTGACGTCTGGCTGGTTGTCAGAGGATCACAGTAAGATTAAATTAAGGAAAAAATTGATAAATGGAAGTCGTAGATATTCACGGAACAATCAGTGATTGGTTGGACAACAGGAGACACATATATTCAAATTTTATACTGGATATTTTGAGTTGTATGACGTTGGTGCTTGTTGAATATTATTAATTATACATGAATTATGTGTTTTAACTGGTGTCCTATAGAAGAAAATAACTATATTGAAATGAACGGGAAATACAAAGAACGAATACAAAGATTTGGGAGAATCGTCAGTTAATCTGTCCTTCAATCTGTAATGTTGGTGTATGAAGGCGACTGGTCAGGTCCTGTATCTGTGGGGTGTGTCGCCGGCGATGCCCAGTCCTACATCCTGTTCTGTGACTTCTTCGACCGAGTCATTGAGGCGCATCATGAACACAAGGTCACCAGCCAGACGCCAGAGAGCGACTTCAACTATGACAACTTGAAGGTAGCCGGTCAGACCGCCGAGTGTTTACTCATGTTGATTCATCACCAAGTAATTATTGTTAATAAACCCCAGAAAACTCTCTCTATGGTTTCACACCACATGTTCAGCTCATCACAGTTCAATGGTTCAGGGACAAGCCAGCTTTCCATTTGACAGCAGCTGTGAGACGTCTGTTATCTAATGGAGACTGTCGACATGACATCACGTGTCCAGATGTCCCGTGCACTGAGACATGATTCATTCATTCAACCTTTTATTCACAGTCACAAGAAAGTTTCAATACAACCCAAGTATTTAACCAGTTTACACTTGACAGGAAGTCACAGAGGTCTGGAAGGAAATGGTAGAAAGACCTTTAAAACGTGTGTGTGTGTGTGTGTGTGTGTGTGTGTGTGCGCGTGCAGGGGGGTGATGACCTGGACACGTCATACGCTGTACGCTGTGAGGTGAGCGTTGTTCGAGGTGTTGAGGACTTCAGTTTCCCGACACACTGCAGCCGAGGAGAGCGCAGACAGCTCCTCACACTGGCCAGGAGAGGTACTGCACTTCTGTGTTTCAGAATCTTCAGGTTCAGGGAGGCTCCGACTTCTGATTTCTGTAGATAAGGAAACGGCAACATTGATGCAATAGTCACAGTTCACTGACAGTTTTGTCCAAATCTGGGAGTTGTTCTAAAAATGTGATAATGCTTCCTGAATTTGTATCCACATCACTGTACAAGAACAGTTCCAATGAAGCTGTTAGCCAGCTGACCATTGAACCGCCTTTGCACTCAGCTTTGCAGCGGCTGGATGAGGACGAGCTGCCAGGTCGACTCCTCTTACTGGAGGAGCTGAGCCAGGAGCAGCAGAGGGAGCTGAACCTGAACCCTCCTTCTTCCTCTCAGCTCCGTGTCGGCACGGCCCGGGACTGGCCTGACGCCAGGGCAGTGTGGTCAGTCTGTAACTCTCCTTCTTTCCATGAGCCCTGTCTTTGGGTCCCAGTGTGGGTAGAGAAGGCCTCAGGTGGTGCTCCAGATGTTAGTGTGAACCCAAACTGATGCTTCGTAGATTCAGAGCAGTAACGCAACCTGAGAGACCAGTCGTTCAAATCCTTGAGCAAGATAACAAATGTCACATTTCCCAATGTGTGAACTGCTGCTGTCAGTCTGTGCTAACTAGGAGGGGATATAAATGAAATATTTCACATACCTGTTTGATAAGATGTCCCATGATTCCTCCCTGCAGGGTGAGTAAAGATGGCAGCCTGGTGGCCTGGGTCAACATGGACGACCACCTCAGACTTGTGTCCACACGAGACGACACCAACATCGCTGAGGCATTTAAATGCATCAGCATTAACTTGCAAAAGGTCAGTGGTCGTTCGGATTTTTATCAAAACAACAGTCAATGCTAGTTGAGACACTACGCTCCCAGAATGCAGGATTTCTATTGGTTCCCAGAGTCTCCAAAAGTAGATTTGGAGCCAGAGCCTTCAGTTATCAAGCTGCTCTCTGTTTAATACTGTTATTATCACTGTTGACAAACCTGTGGATTGTAGTATTGCATGCCTGACGACCTTTGACCTTCAGGTGCTTCAGGTCTTCAATGGTTCCTCTGTCTGTATCCCCAGCTGGAGAAGTTCTACAGAGAGCTCAGACACCCGTTCATCTGGAAGCAGCAGCTGGGCTGGGTGACGAGCTCTCCGGCCGACGTGGGGACAGGTCTGAGGATCAGAGTCCACCTCAGACTGCAACACCTCCCCAAACACAGACGTGTGCAGGACGTCCTGAAGAGACTGAGGATCTGCTTGGACAAAACAGGCAACTGATTTGTGTGTCAGTGTGTGTTCAGTTGTCAGTTCGAAGACGGACTTGAACTCCAGCACTTCTATGTTACTGTCTATGTTACTGTTTTTAACAATTCATATTTCACATGAATGTACTGGTCCATGATGCAGTTCTGACTCACCATCTCCGGTCATGTGTCCAATGTCAGATTTATTGGGTCACACTTTAATGACACTTTACTCAGTCGACAGTTCAGAGTTTGACATCTGACATGTTGACATCGAACCTGTAAATTCATTAAAGTCAGAGCTCAACAGGAGACAACAGCTGTAGTTTCAAACTTGCCGTTTCATTTCCCAGAATCCCCTGCACTGTATCACGTGAGCAACGCGGCGACCTTTGGCCTGAGCGAGGTGGGTCTGACGCAGCTGGTGGTGGACGGGGTCAAACTGCTAATCACCATGGAGAAGAAGCTGGAGGGAGGCCAAGACATCGACCAGCTCCTTCCTACACAGAAGTAGATCTAGATAGTGATTGGCTGAAGCGAGGAGGAGAACGGATGGACCAACCAATCAGAGGGTAGCGTGTAAGGAAACTGAGACCTTCTGTTAAATCAGGTCAGGTCAGTGTTTGCTGCTTGAATCCAACTTTACCATGACTGAACTACAACATCCAGCACCTTCATCCTCAGGAGTCGACCAATCAAAGCCATCATTATTGAAGTTGAATTAAATTATGATTGGATGATCATCATGTTCTTGATTTATAAATCTCATTTCACACTAACTATAATTAAAAACCAAAAAACAATTTGCTTAAGTTTTTCATTTGCATGTCTGTTGCTGTCTGATGACGAGCTGCCATCAGTTTGTTGTTCTCACACTTATGATGCTGATTTAAACTAACATCTGTCAGTCAATCAGTTCAGATGAAAAGAAACTTAAAGAACATTAAATCTGTAAACCTCTTTAGTTAAATCCAAAAATCCACTTTGACGTCTTTTAACATCACGATCTTAACATCATTAAGAACAGGGAAAATTATTTTAACCCAAACTGAATTATTAATCAACACTTTAAGAAAAGTATTTTGTCCTACAGTTGAATCAGGTCCCTGAACACATCTGAGGTGTTTAAACTTAGAGCAGCAGAAAATAATCAACACTGTTCACTAAATGTGTTTGAACAAAACTCATTTTAACATTAACATGAATTAAGATTATCGTATCTCTGCATTTAAAACTCAACACGTAAATTTAGCATCAAGGCTAAAACTCCTCGAAAGTCTGCTTAGCATGTTGGCTAATGAGCTAGCAAGTCACAATGCAGCATTCAGCAAACTAAACTAAGCACTAATACTATTGAAACTTATAAAACAGAAGGATAAAACCAACCATGTTAAAAAAAAAGTTTCCGTATGTTTAAGTTTTGCTGTGCTAAAGTTTGTTGTGCTAAATAAGGTTTGTTGTGTTAAATAAAGTTTTTGTGTTAAAGTTTTGTTCTGTTAAAGTTTGCTGTGCTAAATAAAGTTTGTTCACAGCAGCTGAGGAAGCTCAGGTGTTTTACTGATGAGATTGAGTAACATCTAGCGTTGAGGCCGCAGGCTGACGTCATAAAGCTGATGTTTGTTTGCTTTTTAAAGCTGCAGCTGGATTTTAGTTCTAACTGTTAAGTTTTGTTAACATTAAACAACATTAAACTCAGCTGGAACTTCAATGACTCACGTGTTGAAATGATTCCCAAACCATCAACACAAGCTGCTGCTGCAGGAAGAGAACAATGAGCAGCCTGAAGATTCTGTGGACTGAAAAACACATGAACGGCATCAAAATTAGCCTCATTTCTGCAGAGCAGTCCAGCTGCTCTCCGCTCAGCCTGACAGGTCAAAGTTCAGCTCGTCTCTCTGGTGCTAACAACCTCATTTACCCCATCACAGTAAATGGTCACATGACCGGCCATCTGCCCCAACCTACATGTGGCTCATGGATACAGAAGTAAGATTCTCTGGAAAAGCGGTTTCATCTGGACTTTGAGATTAGTGAGCGAATTGACAAACCAAAGATCTAAAAAGGTCAAAATCTGATAACATGACATGATCTCCTGTTCTGTTTCCTCATGTTTTCTGTGTTTGTGTCTGTTTCTTTGGTTGTGTGGCTCTGGGTGTAAAGATCCTCACCTGCTCCTCATGTTAGGGGTCTCAATGAATGAGTTGCCACGGTTACAAATGATTTGGTCCCAACATCTTTAACTCTGTTAAAACAGCAAATACAGTCAGCAGAGCGATGACTCAGACCACCGTCTCTATTCTCAATCTTCATCTCTATATTCCAAATTTTTAAAACATATATCTAAACTTCCCTAGTGCAATAATGTCCATTTTCTGTCAACTGTCCCTATTTTGGTTTACACTTACACCAAACTAAACATTTCTTATCTATCTATTCAGCATTAAGGTTGGTTACATTAACACTATCAACACAGTGCCATTAACTTCACATTTATACAACGGTACAAGCTAAGATCCTAAAATGCCATAAGATCAATGACAAACATAAATTAGCATACTTGCTAAACTAACAGACTAAGCTAGTAGTAGTGCTTTTAAATGAATCAGTGCACAAACAGAAAACATATCACACACCGGGAACGCTACTCAACTGGCTAACAGGCCTCACAAATATCAACAGTATTAAACATCTTTCAACTAAAATAACTCAGTAACGATCAGGTTTTAGTCAGGTGTTCAGGGCCGAAACTGAAACTTACTATAAACTGTACAGAGGCACATAACACATACACACACACACTGACGGGATGTTTCGCGCCACTAGCAGCAGACGCCATTTTCTGAAACTCCCGCCGTTGCTCTAAAACGTCTTTTTAGCGCGATTTCAAACATCTAAACCTATGAACAGATACAGTAGAATTCATGTTTGATCATGCCCAATTTTAGGAGGTAATTATTAATCAGCTTCACTGTATACTGACCTGTTAAAACAGCGAACACAGTCAGCAGAGTGATAGTCTTCTCTATACACAATCTTCGTCTGAGGGGAAGAGGGAGGGGTCCTTCAAACTTCAAAAGGAGCTGGGTGCAACAACACCTGTGGCACATTGGTTCCGCCCTACCCTTTCCTCCTAAATTAATAATTAACTCCACAATGACATCTGTTAATAATTACTTTAAAGATAAAGTGTGTAATATTTTACTAAATTCAATTAGTTAATAAAGAAGGTTAAACCTAAAATAATAGTAACACGTCAATAATGACCTACAGTACACATAAGGGTAACCATACATTCCTTTTTGTTCTCTTTTAAGTGTACCACACTGACCCGCTCCTCACCTGCTCCTCGTCATGTGCCCTGTTTAAACCCAGACTCATCACTCCATCCTTCAGGTTACCTGGGTTCCAGAGAGTCATCCCAAAGATCTGG
>JBBMOC010000912.1:0-16954 GCA_037975185.1 Centropyge bicolor | reverse complement strand
TATGAAATCCTTTTGTGTTGTCAGGTGGGTAGTCATGCTATGGTTGTATTAACCATTTCAAGATGGTGCCCTAAAATTCTGTACGGCAAAAAGTCTTTTAAGCTTCTGTGGGCATCCACATAATTGGGCCCATAGAGCATGCCCACCAGAGTCCTTCCTTGGCTGAGCGGGTTAAATCATGTGCGTTAATGGCATCCTCTGGCTGAGCCCGCCAACCTGTTGGCTGACACATCTGCCAGCAAAATAACTTACTCTTTTTGTTTACAATGTAAATACTTTTATAAAATTCACACCAGTTCACAACTTACTCACAGCCTCTACCGTGACCATACCTTCTTCTTGTCTTTCTGAATACAGAACAGCATCAGTATGATTGTATAAAATGTTGTTGTGATCATGGCTCTTATGAAATACCAGTGGAGCCGGTTGTTTGGCCAGAGGCTATAAACGCATTAAGTTCATTTAACATTATGAAGAATAGGTACAAAAAATGCACAAGTGACTCTGACCAACTGTTACGTGCCATAGTGTGTGTGTGTGTGTGTGTGTGTTAGAGGTGATCATGGTGTACCTTAATTGGTGGCTCACAGCTGATGCCAGTCGACACTCAGGGTTGGGCAGTATAAAGGAGAGTGGCTCTGGGGGCGCGGATGTGTGTGTGTGTGGACCAGAGGCGCGTCAGACAGCTGTGAGACCCACAGGTGCTGAGTCCAGAGAGCGACGTCGGCCATTTGTCTTTTGCCCAGAGCAGTGTGTGGTGCTGTTGATTCATTTGCTTAGAATCCTTTTCCTACAGGTGTAGTGATTTTCCGTTCCTTTGTTTCAGGGGTAACCTGGAGGTAGGGTCCAGCGCTTTTTGTTTGTCTTTACTCCAGTTCTCTGGATTTTTCGTTCCTTCTTTGAAGGAATTGCTTTTAGTTCAGGGGCCTGTTGCACAAAACTAGGATAAGGGATTAAGCCGGGATATCTTGGATATCCTGGCTCAACTTATCCATGATCCGGTTGCACAAAAGCAGGATAGGGGAAAGTGGGATATGTTATGGTATAAGTTGCCATGGAGATTTATTCTGTGGAGCTAGCCTGCTGCAGACCAGGCTAAGTTCCAGGATCTATTCTCATCCCTTATCTCAGTCAGCAGTCACCACAAACGGAAACCAATAGTTATTCCACTGCCCACTACACATTGTTATCACATCCAACTACACCCACTGTCATTATTTAAACATTTGTTGATCATTAATTTCAATCATTGTAGATTTTTAAATTTAGTATTTTATATTTCATTTCATTATATTTGTAGCATACAGAATAATTACATTCCACCAAAACCCCTCATGTTATTAATTATTTATTTTTTCCCCTTGATTATTTTTGCCTTTTGGCTTTGTATTATTGCTTTGTGTTGCCCGCATATGTTGTAACACATTGTTGCTCCTCCATTTCGTACAGGTATGTTGCTGTTCTTTTGTTTTGTATAGCGTTTTATGTATGTGTAATTGTATTTTTCTTGTGTTCTGTGTTTGTTTTAGCACTTGTTATATGAATTGAATATGATATACTCAGTCCGTTTTTGGCTGCGACTGAGGAAGGCTGGTGTGTTGCAGCCCGCATGTGTTGTAACACATTGTTGCTCCTCCATTTTGTACAGCTAATAAATACGCCATTGATTCGGCTAAGCCACAACGTGACTACATACTCCTTCACAACGCGGAGCGGTAGCCTAGCTGACCACAGAGAAGGGTGCAGACCGGCTACATTCAAGGTGCAATATTTTTGCATTTAGGATGTAATATTTCATATCTCATATTTAATCCAAGTTTTGTGTGAATTTCTAATGTAAATTTGTTAATATCGTCTTTTTAGCCTGTTTTTAATTTTTTTTACTATTTTAACTGCTTCTGTCCCCTTCGCTGCTGTATATTGTGATTTTCCCCATTGTGGGAAAAATTAAGGATTATCTTATTTTAAATGGTGATTTAGATGATGTTGCAATCATTAGATAATTTACAGAGTCCCATACACTATATATAAAATACACCTCCCATATAAATATAAATACACATTATAGAGCATGATGTTCCTTTATTGAATAAGGATAAATCAAAGCAGGTAAAGCATCAGCTCCTTTCAAAACTGAGGTCACACAGTGACTCTACAAGACAGAAAGCACAGAGTCAAAACATTATATATATATATATATATATATATATATATATATATATATATATAGAGAGAGAGAGAGAGAGAGAGAGAGAGTCAGTTTTACTTACAATTTCAATTGATTCATAATCAGAGTACAACTACGTTTTCGGAGATCTTAATGAACTATTTGGATTGTAAATGTGATGGTTTCAGCGGGGCAGTGTGTGTGTATTTGTGCACTATAGTGCCTGAATGCGCCTGTAAATATATTTACGTATTCAAATACTTTGCCACGCCTTCTCTCTTTGTTTTATAACTGTGGCGATGTTGCCTTTCTTTTTTTATTTGCTCCTTTACCTCCTCGTAAGCCTCCATGAGGATTTCTGCCTCCGACGGGAAAAGGACGCCGCTCTCGTTGCCATGGCGAATCGGTGAATCTGTGATCGATGGACGGGGTCTATCTGAGGAAGCCGCGTGCGTGCACTGATCCAGGATTGGTTTCACCTGGCTTGTTGAATCCGTGTCTGCTCATCCTGGCTTGCTCTTTGTGCAACCAATTAAGCCTGGACAGTCTTGTTTTGGATTCGTTGAACTCGGCTCAGTCACTTATCCCGGATGTCTTAATCCTACTTTTGTGCAATGGGCCCCAGGTTAGACCTTCGTCAGTGTTTTGTTTTGTTATTCATTAATAAAATTGTTGGTTTATATTTACCCTACTGGCACGTCATCTTTTTTCTCCTTCCCAGGTTTTCATTCATTTATTATTGTTACTCTCAGACCCCGCCCCTAGACTGGTCGGGCGTAACACCAACTCAGTGTACTGCAGAGAAACATGCTGGGATTCATACTCATAAAGGAAAAACCGAATTTGTCACGTTTATTCTTAATTACACTTCATGGATGCAGTATTAGGACTTTCTGTACTTTACCTTTGTAATTGTAAGTTATATCTGTGTTTTTTGTTTCTAATGTGATTATGCTACATGGGCTGTCGTACTTGAGCGACTCCCATTCTACCGTTATCCAACAGATTACTGAGATTCGAGATTAGATTAATTCAGCAACAGTGTGAAAAATGAGAGAGAGGAGGACATCGCTGACTATATCTGACCAGCAGCTTAGGTGCCCAGGGGCCCCAAACATGCCAATTACAACTTCTCTGTTGGCCATGGCTTGATTTTTTTTTTCAGCTGATTACATTTTACTTGTGTTCTATACTGGTGCTTTTTATGAAACATAAAGCAAACAAGAACCTAATTTTCAAACCTCATAATAAATAATAAAGACAAAGGTTCCTACTCTCCACCTTCAATCTTTTAACCAAGACTGATATTAATAAGTCCTCCTTGGCTCCATCTGGAGCCCTCTGTGAGGATTTTGCAGACCACTTCAGAGGTAAGATTGATAACATCCCCACTGCCTATAAAACGGCGGTGACGCCCCTTCTGAAGAAGAGCAACTTAGACTACAGCGTTTTTAATAACTACAGACCTGTATCCAACTTACCGTTTTTAAGTACAATTTTAGAAAAACTGATTTTAACCAAGTAAATTATTTTTTAAAGAGAAACAGTATTTTAGAGAAGTTTCAATCTGGTTTTAGGATGAACCACAGTACCAAGACAGCTCTTATAAAAATTTTAAATGCCATCAGGTGCAATTTAGATAATCATAAACTCACAGTCTTGGTTCTGCTGGATCTTAGCGCTGCCTTCGATTCAGTAGACCATCACATTTTACTAAATCAGCTGAAGCACCTGGTCGGCCTCTCAGGTACTGTTTTTAACTGGTTCAACTCCTATCTCACAGATCGATCTTTCTTTGTAAGTATGGGTACATGCTCCTCCAGAATACATGAAATCAGGTGTGGGGTCCCCCGAGGGTCAATTTTAGGTCCACTTCTTTTTAATCTATACATGCTTCCCCTGGGGGATGTCATCAGGAGACACGGCATCAGTTTCCATAGTTACGCTGATGATACACAGCTGTACATCGCCGTGTCTCCTGATGACCCAGGGCCACTTGACGCCCTTTTTAACTGCATTTTAGATATTAAGTCAGGGATGGCAGAAAATTTCCTACAGCTCAACCAGGACAAAACTGAGGTTTTAGTTATCGGTCCTGAAGGTCAGAGAGAGAAACTTTTACCAAAACTACAGGATTTTAAACTATCACAATCTGTAAAAAACCTGGGTGTTATTTTTGACCCTGAGCTCACTTTTATTCAACACATAAAGAACATTACTAAGATTGGTTTTTACCATCTTAAGAACATAGCCAGGCTCCGCCCATTTCTCTCTCAGGCCAGTACGGAGGTGCTGATGCATGCTTTTATCTCTAGTCGGTTAGATTACTGTAATGCCCTGCTCTCTGGTCTTCCCAAAAAGAGTATTAATAATCTACAATTACTACAGAACTCAGCCGCTCGCGTGCTGACGAGGACCAGAGGGCGGGAGCATATTACACCTGTTTTAAAATCGCTGCACTGGCTCCCCGTCCGCTTCAGGATTGATTTTAAGGTTCTTTTACTGGTTTTTAAATGTGTGCTTATCTATCCGACCTGCTTTTACCATATCAGCCCTCGTGGACCCTGAGGTCCTCTGGCACTGGCCTTTTTATTGTTCCACGAGTCACAGTTTTTTTCCATTGGTTTGGCTCATTTCTTGAAACAGAAATTACATTCTGAAAACAATGACAACAACAACACACTCTGCCCACCCAAGGAAAACTGGATGTAGACTTGACGGCAGTCTGGGCACCGCATGTGATATCCCATTCATATATTACTGTGTATGCCAGCGGACAGTGCCGTGGACTCTCCCGCATCCTAAAGCACTCACTGTCAGCTCAGTCCCGCCCAGCAGGAAGATGTTACCCCCTCGGCGTCCAGGGTGTAAATGAATCGCGCATGTGCCAAAGCGCTGCTCGCACACACCGCCGTACTTAACGTTTGTCCTGCTGTTCATTTATTGATCGCCTACTTCGCCTTCGGAGTTTCAGTCACGTCAGCGATCTCTATTTGCCCCAGCTCTACCGCCGTCTAATAGCTGTGCCTCTCCTACCGGACTATTCAACATCCATCTCAGTCTACTTTGTACTTCTCATCTTTGTGTCCTCTGTTGTGTGCTGTGCTACGTGCAAGATGTGCAAGACAGCTAGGTAGCAGCTACCTGCTTTTGGCTAGCCCAAACGTTAAAACAAGTCACATAAGCGCTGTATAGTGAGAGAGAGAGAGAGAGAGAGAGAGAGAGAGAGAGAGAGATATGCATATGGCTCATAAAGAAGCAAACAGCTTCCACTCCCGCTAACTCTGCCAAAAACAAACAATGGATGCTCTAAGTTAACCTTTGTGTTGTTACCTCCTGTTTCACCTTTAAAAAAAAAGAAGAAAAAAAACATTATCACCTGCATGTTCATAATGTTCTATGAATTTAATTGACAGAGGAGAAAACAAAACATGTTTTAAGGTGCAGTTGCCCTACCATGGCTTCATTGACCTGGAGGGAAGGGTTCACCCCCCCCCCCCCCCCCCAGAAAATACTTTTAGTACAGTATTTCTACCAGTTGTGGTCTGTTGAGGTGCAATAAATATTAAAAGTTCTGCTGTGTAAGTACCTGTCTATGCAGTTCTACTCTATGCAAATGGCTTTAGATACCTGCTAAGAAAAAAATCCAAATTCTGAGACAGATTTAAACTTAAAGAAAAAGAGTAACGCAATACACTGAAAAAAATAACTCATAGGATGAACACAAATAAATTTTGGGCAGGATTTCCATCCATTCAATTCATGTAGCCCCAACTCAAACTAAGCACCTCCTTGTAATATGATTTAATTGAGTTGGTCGAACTCATTTTTATCAAATACAGCCAAATTAAAAGAAGTACTTTAACTGGCCTAAACTTATTTACATTTGTTCAACTCAAATTAATATAGTTAGTCTAAAATAAAATTATTTCATTAATTCATTTGACCCTCATATCAGACAGAGAACACAAAATCTGGTTAATGTTTTTATTTAAAACAAATAAAAACACAGCAAACCCACTATATGTATCTATGTATATGTATACCTATATATACACACACACACACACATATATATATATATATATATATATACATACATATACACACATACATATATATATACATATACACACATACATATATATACAGTGTTGAGAAAGTTCACTTTCTATATGAACTAGTTCAAAGTTCAGTTCAAACCTTTTAAAATGAACTAGTTCAGTTCATCGTTCATAATTCAAAATTGTGAACTAAAGTTCATGCTTCCCCAAAATGAACTATTTCGTTCTTTTTTAGTTCTTTTTTTTTTTTTACGTTGCCACGAGCTACGAGCTAATTCCCGACTGTATGGGAATTAGCTTCTCAGTAAACGCATCCTCCTTCCTTGCACATATGTGAATTGTGACGAGACTGACGACCGCTGACGACGAAGTTGGTAGAGCGACAGGCAGGACTTGCGGTTGCCAGATCGGGTGGTTATCCGCGACATTTTAATGGTTGTTTACCATGTGTTTTTACTGTTTTAGCTTGGTTTTTCGCCGATGGCTCTTGAAATCTGGCACGAACGTAATCTGAACGAAATCAGAGTGCCGTTCAAGAAACAGCAGAATGAGTGCGTTCACAATTTAACGTTCATCAAGCAAAAATGAACGGGACGTTCACGTTCACCCAAAATATGAGTTAGTTCATGAACGAACGTTCTTTGAACGCGTTCGGGTACAACACTGTATATATATATATACAGTACATAGATAACATCGACATGGAACTCATCAAAATCATGATGACAGTGATCTTCAAACTTAACACAATGACTTGTGTCAAAACACATAAAAACTGCCTTAGAACCCAGATATACCGTATGTTCCAGGCAGAAAAGCTGTTCAGTGTTCAGACCAACCATAAACATTTTTTACCTTTAACTGCACTATGTAGTGCCTAAAAACTGGCATGAAATATACATATACCACATTTAAACAAACATCAGCAGTACAAAACATGGAAATTCTTCCACCATCTCAAACTAAACTGTCCAAAATGCACTTTGACCTTGACTTAGAGCTTCATTTTTTAAGCTTCTCTGAAGTTTTCTCTCTATGATGAAGGCAGTGTATGACCTATCACATTTAGAAAAGTAATCTGCCGACTTCAAAACTGCTTTAAACAAAGTAACTAGTACTAGTACAACAATAATACAAGTACAATATTTGCAAAGGCTAAGGCATGGTATAACCAGCTCTGATTAAACATTAGAACTTTACTATAAACTGCGATGTGTATACCTGCAAACAGATATGACATATACTACATGTACAACACACATGTAGAAGTACAAAACAGAACCTGAAAAACACTTCAGTTTCTTTGAGTCCAGTCACAGCCTATCCATAGTAACACACTTAAAGGTGCGCTACACAAGTAGTTAACATATTTTTAGAACAAGAAAAACATCCACGCTGACTGTCACTGACTGTGTGGACACAGTGTTTGTCCCTTATGAAAACAGCTTGATTTTCAGCTGCTGTATCTTTGCATTCAGCTTGCGTCCATCCATGTTCATAATGATCTTCTGGAAAAACTCGAAAGTGTACTTGAGGTTTTCGGGAAAGGCTAGGTCAAGGGCATAAATGAGCCCAAACAGCATGATGAAGCCCATGATGACACTGCCAACATCGCTGAGGACTTTAATGCCCTCAATCACAACTCCCACGTCCTCTGGCTCCACATGTCCATCTCTTCGGATCGTGTAAATCCCCATGACTGTGGTGGCGATGTCAATCTCTGCATCCTCGGCTGCAGAGGACTGAACACAGAAAACAAATTCAAGTAAAACGCTAAACAACAAACAGAAAATCATATACAAAATATAAATGCACTATTACTACATGCAGTAGTTTAGAGCAACAGTTCATCAGTTGTCTTGGTCAAAAAACAAGGGCCAATTCTAAGACGGCTGCAGCTTTCAACATTTGACCTAAGATATCTGGCCATGGTTAGTGATAGTGGTGTGTCAGGCTTTCACAGAATCTTCTGATGCACACATCAGTGGTGTTTCCTGAAGTCATTGGCTGGTTCATAGTATTTTTCATAAATGAAGCATAGAATTAGATCAGTCTCAATATTATAGAGTAACTAACCCCTGTGGTCAGAGCCTAACTTCACTTATTGCATAGGAATCTGAGGCACACAACATGGATGACAGTGGACTGAGCCCGATCAGCTTCAGCTCCATCAAAGCCTGAAACTGGAGCTGTCAGAGCCAAGGCTATAGCAGTGTGAGAGAGCAGAGTGGCAACATAATGTTAGCAGCTTGATGGAACATTTTTCAGTGGTAAAGCTATGCAATTGCAGTGATCCCTTTTGAATCTACTACAGAAAATATTCAGCAAAACTCAGGAGTGAGAAACCAAATCCATCCCCACTTGTAAAGGTAGGTGTGTCTGCACGTGCTGTGTGTGTATCTTTGTTTGATAATTGACAGTGTATACAGTGACTACTAGGTGTAACTAGGTTGCAGCAATATCCTGACGAGTATAATGGAGGTGCCAGCAGTCAGGAAATACAGGAAAAATAGAAAAAAGATGAGTTATAGTATTTTTTTATGTTGCGTGTTTACATTAGTGATATGTATGTGTTACAGTTATACTACATGAGAAAGAAATGTAATAAACTTACGGAATATTCCGGGTCTTCATTGACATAGACCACAAGGCTTCTCCGGATGCACTCCCTCCTTATGTTGATGTCATCGCACTAAAACATGGGTGACAAAGACATCTGGTTGTGATGGTTGCGCAGGGATCAGAGCAGTCTGAAGATCAGCGGGTTTTTGGGCTGTCATTATGTGTGGAAAAAAAATCTATATATAATAGAATTGTAAAAGAAAGCAGACATTGAATTGTGAAAATTATAGCTGCATTAGGTAGGTTTGAGAAATTATTAAGAGCTTGCAAGGTTTTCAAACATTGGCCACCTTGCTTCAGACCTCCCTCTTGCTGAGAATACATTTCTACAATTTTATTTAGCAGACGCTTTTATCCAAAGCGACGTACATTGACATACCAATGGAACAGCCATTGGGGGCAATTAGGGCTTCAGTATCTTGCCCAAGGACACTTCGACACATAGGCTGCAGGAGCCAGGGATCAAACCACCAACCTTCTGACTGGTTGACAACTGCTCTACCTCCTGAGCGATAGAAAAAGGATAGTTAAATTTATGTTGTTATCATTATTAGGTGAGTAGTACATGGACAAACTGCCCACCATTTTGTTTTGGTTCTGGGACTGATGCATTTCTATTTCCATTTTTGTGTAAACCAAGCACCACTTAACTTGCAAGAGGTGTTTCTTGGTATTGTGCACTGCAGTGCATTCTTGTCGTTGCAGATTTTCCCGCTTCCCTTTTAGGCAAAAGCAAATGCCACAGCCCCTTTTCTTTGATCATGTAGCACCTATTTTCTAGTGTTATAAAAACTTATTTCCAACTGTGAAATATTTCTTTAAATGAGCAGCTAAAGACAAGAAAAAACTTAACCACCACAATACAGTGAAAGTTTGTTTGATGCATTTATACTAACCGAGTCTGTCATTGCCAGGATGCGCTTGATCTTTTGCCCTTTAACTCCTCCTTTTCTCTGGAAGATCTGAATCAGCTTGTCCGTGAAGTGGTCCATCTGTGACAGGAACTTTGACTGCAGTGGCTTGGTGGTGATCCGCAAGAACTCTGCATTCACCTGAAATTTTCAACAATGTACAGACATGTTACTTGTACTGCCATAAAGGGAAGCAGAGTTATTTATCACCATTGACAATAATAAAACTTGACAACACATAAACATTTACTTACTTCACTCTGCTCAAACAGGGCAGGCCATCTATTTTTGAAGTCTGCTATCATAGGCCTCTGCTCCACAACCTCGACACATCTGTGGGAGAAGGTTTTCTCCATTTTTGCTTTTATCACAACTTCATTGTCACGCTTTTTCAGTTCTGACAATAAAGCAATTCTCTCCTTCTCCAAGCTCTCCGCAGTTTCACCTTTTGGGTGCAGAAGAATGTAGTTAACTTCAGCCTTTCTAGGCTTCTTGATATTAGCTGCAGCTTTGCCTTGGCCTTCTCGTTTGTGTTTCAAGGAGTTCAGGATGGTCGAGTCTTCCAAGCTTTGTTCGATAATTTTGCATTTTATATTTTAGTGACTGTTTCCATCCCCAAAATCCTGTCTTGGATCCTAGTTGCCCCAAACAAGGATGGGTCCTTGTCAAAGCTGCTGCTACCTCTTCACACTGATAGTCTTTTGGATATTTGGTGTACTTCATCATCTCTTGAGCGAGGCCATCAAGGATGACCCCTTTTAGCTTTGGGCCAGGGTTGAAGTATGTTCCATTTGTCTCAAACTCATAATTCTTTTGCTGTAGCTCAAATTCAGCTTCATAGGTGAACTTAGGGACCACAAACACTTGGGGCCAGGAGGACAATCCTGAGGGATGAAATTCTGGGGATGAATGTGGGGTCGATGTGCACAGCGTATCATTGCTGCTTGATGAGGCCAGTGATGAAGAAGAAAAGGTTTCAGCATTTGGGCTTGTGGTATTCAGAGCCTCATCAGACGGTTCTACTGGGTACAAAGTGATGTAGGGTTCCTCAGGTGGCGTGAGAGACATGTATATTACTTTGAGTGTGCTCTTATTTTGGATTTCTCATTAAAGTCAGACTCCATGTACTGTAAACGGAAGTCCTCATGCAGTTGAAAGCATGTCCTTATGAGATGATGCAGTTCGTCCACTGTTTCTGGAATACCAGAGACCAGGTGAAATTTTCTTGAGTCAGATGCATCACCAAAGATGACCCGTAGAACAGCTGGATTTGCCATTTTGTAACACCTTTAATCCTGATCTGAAACAACATAGAAGTAAAACAAGAAAATAATACATAAGCATTATATATTAAATGCAAATAAAATAGTTTCAGACCCTGACTATTTAGTGGAGCCTGACTGACTTAATTTTTGAGGCCTAAGCCACACACAGTTTTTGCAATGATCCTTCAAATACAGTTTTCAAACATAAGTAAACGGAATTCCCTCTGCACAGCCAGTTTCAGGAATCGTATTACCCAAAAAATACGATATATACATACAAGATTACATAGATCAGGGGTCGGCAACCCGTGGCTCCGGAGCCGAATGCGGCTCTTTCATCCTTATACTGCGGCTCTGAGTGGCTTGGGAAAATAAATTACTAAAAAAAAAAAAACTAAGTATTTAATTGAAGTGTATTTTATTTGTGTTAGTTCTTTTATATTTTAGTTCTAGATTGGAAGATTATTGTGATCTTGACATATTAGAATAAATATATTTTATTGTTTTTCGTCGCTCAAGAAAAAGGTCATACTAGCGAAAGCCGGTATAACCTTCCAAGACCGGACAATCTCGTGTTTGAAACATGGAATGCCATCCCCGACACCTACATGAACATGAAGACATATGCCTTTGGAGTCCTGTCGATCTTCGGATCCACATATGTATGTGAGCAGCTATTCTCCAACATGAACTACATTAAAAACAAACACCGCTCACGCCTCACAGATGACAGCTACAGTCCTCCGTAAAGATGAGAGTGACGTACAGCCCCGATTTGCAGACGCTGTGCGCAGAGGTTCAGGAGCAGAAGTCCCATTAACCAGGTTAAATAAATATTAATGCAGATATTTTGCAAATATTTATTTTTCATTGTTTAGTGACACAGTGCTTTCTTCCCCAATTTATTTTTTAAATTCAGGTCGAGGCTCCGCTACATGCTCTGAAAGCCCAAAGGCGATATAAGGATGACGGCTCACGGCATCTTTTTTGCTTTTGTTTGCTACATGGATAATTTAAGTTCAGCTTTTTAATGTATTTGAAAGAGACATTTAGACATTGTATTATTTTTTCAAGAATTCAAAATGTTCAAAATGTGTTCATTACATAGATAAAATTTAATTTTCTCTGTAGCACTTCGTGGATTTCATAAGCAACACACTTTAGTTCTTTATACAAAGTGAAAAGGTAAGAAAAAGCAATATATACAGTGTTATCTTCATTTTAAGATGATAGCCCATCTTCAAAAGGGTAGTCAAAGCACTAATAAGTGTACAGCTGGGGTGAACCCCGAAGCATGAAAGGGAAGTTGTTGTTTTTTTAAATATTTTTTCTTTCTATTTAATAAATGCGTTCATAAATAAATTCATTTTAGGTGTCAAAAAGTATTTGCGGCTCCCAGTGTTTTCTTTTCCGTGGAAACCGGATCAAATGGCTCTTTCGGTGTTAAAGGTTGCCGACCCCTGACATAGATCAAAAAGCAAGAATTAGAAAAAGTTACAAGTGTCACAAAAATAATATGTAACTTTGCCTTGTACCATATTGTAGATCACTAAAGTACAGATTAAAAAGGACAGAAGTACAGTAGGACCAGCAGTCTACACCTTTTTAATCTATTATATTTTACAACCTAAAAAAAACCTTTACTGTCTGAAATGCAACTTTTTTCAGCATTATTCTCTGTAAAAAGAAAAAAATGTATCAGCACATTGGACAACACTGATACCAATATGTCTGTGATCAGGCTACTGTCAGAAAACTGATATATTAGTTGGGCTCCACTATTTATATTCAACAATGTCACTAACCTTTAACGATGACAAATCTTTTCAACATTACCATGCGCAAGCCCCCTACGATGTATTCCACAAGGGGATAAGGGTCCTTCAAGTCACCAAGCTCAATTAGGGCAACCTCTCTGGTGGGTGAGGCAGACAGTTCAAAGCCACCATAATGCTCCCTGTACCAAGCACAAACACCTCTCACTAGAAATCACAGATTCTCCTTTACAATGCACAGTTGAATTATCTCATTAAATTTTGGAAGTCCATCTTCAGATCCATGTACAATAAGCACCCCCTTACTGTAACATATACCACTGTGAGACAAATGTTTTGCCATATGGACCTCGGTGACCTCTGGGTATCTCTGATGCAGTTTAGATCTTACTCCCTCACTAAGGACATCCACAGGCATGATGGAAACATCCGTGACCTCCAAGGATGACTTCTTGAAGTTGGAGGCATGTGTGTGATAAGCCAGCATAAACTGATGTTTAGTAGCTAGTGAGCGAGGTATATTTTTAAAGCAGTTTGTATGCCGAGCAACCTGCTTGAAGAAGCTATGTTTAACCTCAAACCTCATTGTCCACAGTGCTACCAGAGGTCCGAAGCGACGTATCATTTGCGGATAATGCTCTAAATAGTGATGTTTAGGTAGGAGCTTAACATGTGGAAAGAGATCAAGATAGCGCTGTCTGTGATCATAGATCTTAGCCTCAAGATATGCAACTGTCTCATCTGTGTGTACAGGGGCCACAACCAACTCAACAATATCCTTAAGATCCAGAATCACCAGCCATGCTGGTTCATCTTCTGGTACAATATGCCCAATCACAAAGGGAAGAAATCTTAACAATGTCCAATTTTCATGTGCATTTCCCCCTATAGTGTTGCTAGATGTGAAAGAGCGGGGTATGGCATGTGGGCGATTGGTTTTGTCTCCCCATTTGTATGGAAATGTCTGAATCAATGTGTTAAGGAAATCAAGAGTGAAGTATTTTTTTGAGATCAATAAACTAATACAGCGTGCAAGTTCGGCTGGAACAACACCCTCAAAGAGGTCATGCACAATATCAGGAGGATAGCCAGTGCTTACATGAAAATGAGAAAGGTGCTCTGTTAAAACACACTGTTTTTTGACACCACAACAAATAGTTGCACTTTCCTGAGCAGACAGGACATGATCATCATGGATATCTCTGGTTCTAAGTTGAAAAGCAACAGACTTCACATCCTTTGTCTGAAATTCTGATTTATCTCCTGTACAAAATCTGCAGACTGACCCACCAGAAAAAGTCTAAACAAATCCACCTATCGCACGCGCACCAAGATTGTCAGCAATTACACATTGCACTGAACCTTTAACAAACTGACCAATCTGTGAAATAAAGAGCTGCTCTAGTATACTCAAGTCTTGCAACAGTGGCTCTAACACTTTTTGATAGCCATAGGCCTTGACGTCATCAGATTTGCAAAGAACAGCCAAATAGATTGAGCTTAGTTTTGAATGGGATCCTGGGGGCAAATTTCCCAAAACCCAGTAGACACCACAGAGTTTATGTTTTTTATGAGATGTCCCCAGAGGGTTACAAATCTCAAAATCATCAACGTAAAGATGAACTGCTATTCTGAAACCTTCACTAGATAGAAAACTATTTTGTTTATAGTACTCACCGTCTCTTATGGTGCGGTACTCTTGTAAGCAAGGCAATGGCTGGTTTTGTATTTCTGGAGTTTCAAGATGATCAAGGGCACTTTTATCAGAGAGCAACTGCTGCAAAGATTGCAATAGAGGTATGTACTGAAATGTCCTTTTCCTTTGGGCTAGTATATACTCAACTGGCTCCACAACCTTAAAATGAGAGGTATAGTATTCTTTACGTTTATAAGCAGTAGCAAGAGGGCCATCCTTTGCAATAGCTATACCTAACGGGTTAGTTTTACATATAACATTGGAAAGCTCATCAACGACTGAATCTTCAACTTGTAGATTATGGCTCTGAAATACACCGGAAACTGTAGCTTTTGTCAAAGGCAAAGATTCTGTACTTAATATAAAGTGAAGTTCAGAGAGGACCTCATCAATAACAACCTTTGGAATGTGCACAATATTTTCTAACTTTAGTAAAATACATGCAATTTTCTCTTCAATAAAATTTGTCAGCTGTAACTCTGCAGGATCATAACAACTTAGTGTTTCATATTCATGATCTGTGTCTATGGACTCTGTTAGCCCATCTGCAGAATTATCTAACTGATGTAAATTAGTGCTTGTACAGACTACATTTGCTTGAAAGTCTTTTAATGAATGTTGGTTGTGTTTCCTGTTTTTGTGTGTGTTAAATGTACTGTAAATACTGTACTGTACTGGAAATTATGCCAATTTCCCGGAGGGAACCTCCCAAAGGGATTAATAAAGTACTCTGTCTGTCTGTAAATGTTGGTTTTAAATGTACAGCCTAAAAACACACATGGAACCATTTAGGTGTTGAAAAAAAATCTCTTTCTGTTGCTAGTTCTCTACAAGAACACACATGACACTGGAATGTAGATACTTCTACTGGCTTTGGAGTTGTCTGTTTAGAATGACTTTTGTATGTGTGATTTAATAGCTTACTCCATGTATTAAACGTACAAGGGCAATCTGTGTATGGACATGGAAAGCGATAACTGCCCCTAAAATGCCCATGTGTCTGTCTGAAATGCTGCAGCAACAGATACCTGCTAGCTAGTTCTAGACTGCATTCTTTGCACTTCCACATCCATCATCCTGAAAAGGAGAATAAAGACAATTAGCACAATTCAAACTGAACATGTGACAATGGCACAGATCATATACCAGTATTAAGTAGGCAGTCTATAACTTACAATCACTGAGAGGTTGCCTCCAGTTCCTTGGTACTGTTGAAACTGGAAAAGATGAGACAAATATAATCACTGCAAGTGATGGGATACTCATAATTTCACCAAGCAGACCACATTTCATGAGAGCACTTGCCAAGTTTAATATTATTTTCCCACATAAAATAAAATAAAAAACAAGCAAACAAATATCTTCAAATTCTGGAAACTCCTATTCTGTACTGACAAATCCACTGTTTTCATATGTGTTACACCCTTGAAGTTCATGGTTTTGTTTGCTGACACTGTGTATTAGCCAGTCATAGGTTTACAGAATCTAGCTAGCTCTGTGTACCTTTGAATCTCAGATTTTTGAGAAGGATATCCTTTCATTCAGTAGAGGTAAGTCAAAACACCTCTACAGTGACAAACTTTGTACAGCTATAAGTGAGTGTATTCAAGGGCAGACCTTTTAGGAATAGACACTATTTTTTGAGTGGAGGAGGACATTTGGAAAGGACAAGGAAAGAATTTACAGCAACAGATTTCATCATGTCATGAAAGCATACCAAATACTGCTCTACAGCAGCCTCTGTTTGCTCAATTAAAAGACAGAGCCCACCTATGTTTATAAAATCATTGTAATTTCATCTGAAATTAATCTAATGAAATGTATCTCTTCTGATGCAAATGCGTCTTTCTTCATCTGTTCATCAATCAGATTGAATCTTCAATCATCTCTCAAACAAACAGAAGCACATGGCTAATTAATATCCAGAATCACTGTTCTAAACTGTTAGACCTGTTCCGATATTTAACAAACATCTCAAGCAGCACTGTTCATTAAACTTGCTACTGGTGTTATCATCACCAAGTAAGTTTGCACCGAATGATTGGTCGTTTATAAGCAGCAAACGGCCTCTAATGTCTAAATAAACAGAGTCAATGAACTGTATCAGCTCATGTGCGTGTGTGTCTGTCTGAGTGACCATGAGTAGGGGAGAGGGGGGTCTGCTAAAACAGACGCATAGTTGTAAAACCTCATAATTCATGTTNGTTGTGTGGTTATAACACTTGTCAGAGTAACCACTGACACTCTCCCTCATGTAGCGTTGCTAGCTAGCTAGCTAGCTAGCTAGCAACGCTCTCGTCTCACTTCACGGTCTTTTCACAGCAAGATTTTTAAAATATTATTATACATATATTATATTATATAATTGCGTACTCACCAAGGAGTGGGATTGCAGCAGCTTTGCGTGTCTCTGCAGCAGCGTTGGAGGAAGTTGTCCGTGAAAAAGCAGAGACC
>JBBMOC010000911.1:546-16968 GCA_037975185.1 Centropyge bicolor | reverse complement strand
TGTGTGTGTGTGTGTGTGTGTGTGTGTGTGTGTGTGTGTGTGTGTGTATGCAGGGTTCTCTAATTCCTTCTTTATGTGTCTTTGTTCAGTGTGGGTCAGGTGGTGAACATCAAGGCAAAGGTGAACAGAGCCTTCAACACCAGCATGGAGGTCAGACAGGTTTACATTGTGTTCATCCACTATATCACTTATGTTTTACATTCAAGCATTTCTACAAACAAGCACAATCACTCATTCTTGGTAACTTTACAGAGCTGTTGCTTCTTGTGAAACAAAACTGTAATGCACAAAATCACTTGCCATTTGAGCTTGAATAATTAAATTCAGTTTCCTTGAATGTGGAGTTATTTAAAGGATCTATTCACCCAAATTACAAGAAGCTGTTATTTCAGCTGTTATTAGTCTTCTTCTATTTGTTATATTAGTAAAGTCGTGCTTTCATGCTGACACATAGATTACATGTAAATTTCCCCACTGTGGGATGAATAAAGGTGAATCTTATCTTATCTTCTGTGAAGAATGTTTTATCTCAGTAATCAACACTTATACTTTGACCAGAGATTATTCCCAATACATTCCATCTCAGGTGGGTATACAAGTGAGCTGTGAGGACCTGTTCTCTGATCGTCACTGGAGAGTTTGTCACGCCTACGCCACCTTCGTCACCCAGCGCACAAACACAGGAAAGAGGGTAAGGCTTGTGTTGTGTGGTATAACAAATGATTCTGAGGAGACTGGGACCATTTTGGCTTTCAACACTGTGTGTGATGTGGTCAATAGCAATTCGCTAGTACTCGCAGTACTAACTGCACATCTGCAGTGAAAGCATTATTTAAAAGTAAAACGCAATGCAAAATAAGTGTTAAGTAACAGATTCAAATGCCATTTGTTGCAGTTGAACATTGCATTTGTGTGTGAGTGAGAGTGTTTCTCACACTGAGTCGACACTTTCACTGATATCACCTGACAGGTGCTCTTGAAGCCCCTTGTACCTCACACTCAGAAAGAGCAGGTTGAATACAGCTTGGCGGCTGAGAGACGGCGAGTCAGGATGGTACACGATGACATCATCAAAGAGCTGCTGTCCCATGGGTCCGTCCAGCAGGGTAAGGTGTGGCTTTTTTTCCCACATTAAGCAGATACTGTAGGTTGCTATGAGTCTATGAGAACTTGTTACTGACTGCTACTGGGAAAGGGAAGGACAGCGACTGAGGCTTTAAACACAATGAAGAAGTGATGAAATATAAATTATGATTGTAGTCAAATACATCATGTCACTTTCTGGAAACAATGGACTTATATTGTTAAAACACATTAGTGGGCCAGTGGATGACATGGACCTTCATTACCATGAGCACACACACACACACACAATTCCACATACCCTGCTGCCCATAATACTGCCATATAATATTAATCTGCCACTGAAAAACAACTGCACTACTTCCTCCTGTTTGAGTAGCATTTTATAAAAAACTATAGCAGCCAGTTAATGAGTCAATATATTTAGTACTTTAAAGTTTTACACCTTCAGTAGGAGCCACTGGGGTTGAGAGCCACAGATAGAGCAGGGAAGTCAGAAAGTATTGAGAGATGCACATTGTTGGTTTGTGTCTTTTCATAGGATGTTAAAGTTACTAGAATAATACTCAACCATATCCTTTAAAACCTTGCAATAAACTTCCCATTTGTGTGTGTGTGTGTGTGTCAGCTGACAACTCGGCAGTAGACAATGCGGTGGCAGCAGAGAGGACCAGGGTGGAGAGTGTTGAACTGGTTCTACCTCCACACACCAACCATCAGGTTAATCATTTTTCTATCTGCCTCTATGTCCATTTAGCTCCGAAAGGCGATGAATCAGCAGTTATCTTCTGATTGGATAATATCTGGTAATCAGTGCTGGTTTTGGTGCTGTGGTGCTCAGAATCGTTTTTTATGTCATATTAACTTAAAGAAAATGACTTTAAGAAAACATTTTTGGTATAATATCATTGTGCAAGATAATACAAAAATCAATTCATAATTATCTGAATCTGTGAATCTAAACATTGAGAGACTTTTGCTATTCATGCTTTATCTTCATCTCTGTTTATCTTCATACCAGGTGAATACATTTGGAGGACAGATCATGGCCTGGATGGTGAATGTAGCTACAATTGCTGCAAGGTACACACACACACACACACTCACACACACACACACACACACACACCTATTAATGCTTTATTTAAGTCTAGTTGACTAGTGTTGCAGAGGTTTTAAAGGGCTTACACATACACACATACATAAACACACACTCGTAGTCATACATGAGGGTATAGGATGGAAATGTGCTCACAGCCTGGGAAAGCACCCAACGGACATACAGTAGTTGTGATATCTGTTGTTACTGGACAGAATACTTTTGATGTGTGCATGTTAAAATATAGCAGTTATAGATTGCTGAGCCCTGAACTGAAACAGTTAATCGATGAATTGATTTGTTGATCAACAGAAAAATAATTGAAATAAAAATATTTTGAGAATGGGTCAGACATATCAGTAATTTTTCAAAATAAAAGTGAAAAAATGTCAAACATGGTGTGATTACAGCTTCTCACAGGAGAGGATTTGCTACTTGTCTTTGTCACATATGATATATGATGAAAACTGAATTTGGTCATAGACAAAAAAATAAAGACTTCACCTTTAGCTTTGGGAAGTTCTTATATCTTTTGATGTTTGATGGACAAAATGAGTAATTGGTTAATCCAAAAAATAATTGATTGATGAAAATAATCTTTAGTTGCCCACAATGAGCCAAATATGCAACAAAATTGTGAGTTTTGAGCCGAAAGAGACCAGTGGGCCTCTGTTAAGGTGTTTGTAACGTACCAGAGAAGCATCAACGGACTGTGTTCCTAGTAGTGTCTCTGTGTAAAACCATGTTCATACTGCCTTCACATGCTGTTAGAGCGCCTAAAACAATGTCTTTATGATTACTATTTGTACTTTTAAAGCTTTTTTTGCTCCATGATCTAGATGTTTTTTCTTTTTTCCCATTTTCACCCTGAGGAAACATTTGAAACAACAGTGGCTCATTTGACTAAAAGCAAACACCAAATACTTGTTTTCAAACTACATACAATTTTGAAATATCAAAGATCAAGTCTAAAACAATGATCTAAAAACAATAGTACGAGTATAAGCCAGGAACTATCTAACTTTATCTAATCTCTGATCTCTCTCTCTATGCAGTCGTCTGTGTCAGGCTCACCCGACTCTGCGGACCATCGACATGTTCACCTTCAGAGGACCTTCTCAGATTGGAGACAGACTGCTGCTGAGAGCTATTGTCAACAACTCCTTTAAAAACAGGTGTCATTGTGTTCAGAATGAGCCATAAAGATACTGAAGATAAGATCAGAAATGATCAAACTTTACTGATCTATGTGGGAAAAACAGGTCATGATAACAGCCCTGTATTAAATGAACTGTTTAATGTGTGTCCTGCAGCATTGAGGTGGGTGTGCGTGCAGAGGCCTACCAGGAGGAGGGGTCCAACCGACACATAAACTCTGCCTTCATGATCTTTGAGGTGCTGGACAAGCATGGGAAGCCATGTACATTACCTCGGATCAGACCTGAACCCCTGGTGAGTTAGCCAACACAATTAGAACCACTGAAGAAGAATGGTGATGGGTGATGTTGCAGACATTATGTTTGGAGTCAACAAGGTATTACAGAAATAAAGCATCACCGTTCATTATTCTCGGTTTTGTAAAAACTCACAATTGAAGTGGGTTGTTGCATAGCAATTTGTTTTTGCTATTATTGTAAGGGCTTTTTCTTGAGGTAGCCTGAAATATAACCAACTTCAGCTGACACTAAGTAAATGATAATCCCCAACAAGATGTGCTAACATACAAAAGTAACAAACAAGGCAGAGGCACAAAGCGCTGCACCTCTTCTCATGGTGGCAGCTCTTCTGTTCCATTGTTTACCTTCGTGTTCGTACAATGGAAAATGCATGGTTTTGTGTATGGTCTTATAATTTCACCAGATCAGGTTAATAATAAAATCAATAAGCAATTTATTATCTTTATAAATGAAGCACATCTGTTTTATATTTTTTAACCATATGTGGAGAGAGAAGTAAATGACTGTTTCTCTGTCGAGGGAACAGAAGAAAGAACACCAGACGTTGTTTCCACACTTTAAAAAGAGAGATGCTGCATTACAGGTTGTTATGGCCATCTTATTAACAGTTGTCAGTTGGCACATTCAGCAGACATAGAACAACGCTGTCATTTAGAGTCATGTGTGTGTCCGACTGATGAACGTCAGTCCAATATTTACTCTCCTCTTAGTTCTGTATTGGTCTATCTATCTATCAACTCCAAGGGAAATATTTGACTCTTAACTTGGTGGGGGGGGGGGGGGGGTGTGTGTGAAGGCCTGGCCGAGCAAAGATCAGAGCTATCAACTTAACTTGACTGAAGACGTGGGAAGAAAGTTGGAGGAATAATTTCTGCCACTCATAAACCCTTTGAAAGACCAGCCTTGTGCTAACTGAAGCAGCTTTTATCACAGCGTCCTAATCCTACATGTCTGAGTCAGACTGAGAAGAGCTCAGTGACAGGATGACATGTGCTATGGGGTGACTTGACTTTAGAGATAAGAATACTAACAAACACAAGCGAGCCTGCCTATAGCTTCTACACATTATGTAAGATGTGTGCCACAGGTGCCTGTGTCAAAAAACTGTGCACATGTCATTTACCTCACATAAACTGGAACTGATGACAGAAGAGTGTGTGGTGACAGTGTGTGTACCTCACACACACAGACACACATATACACAGCTTTCTAGGGATAGAGAGGGCTGTGGATTATATGATGAAGTGGACATGAAATCTAAGGTCAGAAATGTAACCGTGTAGTAAAGCATTGTTTGCCATTTTCACTGATTGTGTTTTTTTTTTCTATAAAAAGTCATTCAAGATCTGTCAGCCGAGATTTATAAAACAGTCATGCATACGTGCAGCTTTATAAATCTGCCAAAAAGAATGTGTTTTCATGTGTATTACTACCTTTTGTGTACACACAGTTTTAGTTCTGCACATCTACAGTTTTGTGTATCTGGCCTGGTTGTATTTGGTGGGAAACCATGGGAGATGTAGGATCCGGTGAAAGGACTAAAAGTCTCGATATGTTGGCCTCTGCTACACAAATCTTTGAACCTTGTTTTTATACAACTGTTCCTGAGTCCACGTAATAATCTCTTTTATTACAATCCTGTGTCCCTTCTTTCTCTGTCTTTCATGTGCAGGAAGGGGAGAGGAGGTTTCAAGAAGCTATAGCCAGGAAGAAGATCAGATTGGACAGGTAACCTTGCTGTCTATTCCTGTGAAATGTTGGTAAGATATTTCAGTTCATTTAGACTTAAAATAAGAGAGACTGCTCATTTTGGTCAAGGGCACAAGCCACAAAAATGTAAACATGCAATACAGCTCTTTGAATGATGTAGAGCTGTGTATCACTTCCCCCTTCATGCCACCACCCACTCCATCCTAGAGGCATAAACACTGGTCTAGACATAGACTTTCAGACCATGGTAGAAGGTTTCAATAGATTTGGACAGATACATGTGTCACCCCTATTGATCACACATTACGATGACATTGTTGAGGTTAAAAGCACAATAAAGATAAGAGCTTATTTCAGCTGTGGTCCTCATGACAGCTTTGTTTATAGACTAAGGTCAAAAGGTTTAATCAGACCAAGTGTTTTAATGTATTTGTGTTGCGTTGTTCACTTAACAGTATCATAAAATCTTCTAATTGCTCTTCAGAAAGTACATCATTTCCCACAAGCAGGGTGAGGCCCCCCTGTCTGTGCCCTGGGATCCCAGAAACCAGGTGAGGACAACATTCAGGACTACTAACCATTACATGCACTGTGACCAAGCGGCAACCTCCGGCACTGAAAAATGAAGCCAACGCGGAAGTGAAAAAAAGCTGCAGTTCCTCGAATAACCACTAGAGCAGGCTGCAGAAGGGAGTCAATTACATCTGAGCCCCATGTTAAAATGTCCGATTTTATGACAGAAAAAACATATTTACAGCCTGGTTCAAAACATGGCTGTAGTCTCATAAGCTGTTTTTCTACTCCATGACAAAATATACAGCATACATCATTATGCACAATTCATAGCTGTCAATCTAAGTGGCGCCACTTTGATTGACAACTAGCCACTGACGGTCTAAAGGGCGTCACCCCGGCTAATTCTAGTCACTGAGTTTGGGAAAGAGATCGTCGTGGAGTTAGCCGGCTAGCAACGATATTTAGCATTTAACCTAGCTGGTTAGCCGTAGCTAGTTTGATTATTTCGAATAAAGCGGCTTTTTTCAGCCAATAGCGTTCATTCGACCTGTCTCAGCTCCGCCCTCGCTCCACCTCTTTGTCCATATTTGGAGTAACCGGAGGTAGGCTACCAAGATGGCTACGCACTACGATTTGCTTCATTTTTGCTCTTCAGAAACCTATGGGTGACATCACAGACACTACGTCCATATTTTATACAGTCTATGACTGTGACACACTGATGACCCAAATTGGCCCAAATGGTCAGATGCAGAGAGGCGTGGATGCATGGAGAGATTCCATGTCTTAAGGCGGAAATCTTTTAAAGACAAATTGAAGTCATCCCATCATCAGAGCTTCCTCTGTTTGCTGATGCATATCTGTGTTTCATCTGTGTGTTTCCAGGTGTATCTGAGCTATAACAATGTTTCAGCTCTAAAGATGTTGGCTGCTCGAAACAACTGGCGCCTCAGCTCTGAGAAAGACAAGGTATCTACTTTTCGCTCCTTGAAAGTGTGTTGTTGTTTTTCAGCTGGATGCCTCATGTGATGCTTTGTTTCCAGGTCCGTCTGTACACCCTGGAGCAGAAGTCCATGTTGAGCTTCAGGGTGGAAGTAGAGGTGGATGTTCCTGCTCACAGAGCCTTTTGTTTGCTGGCTGAGCTGAGCAACAGAACAAGCTGGGACAAACATTATCAGTAATTATTTACAGCACACACACACACACAAACATGACCACACTGTGTAAAACCTCGATTAGAGCTTAACAAACTCTCTCTTCACTGCATGTACATGGATGGACTGTATGACTGATTCTGCTCAGTGTGTGATTTTAGAAGAAGCAGCTGGAAGTTCAGATCCTTACATTTTTGCCGCCAATCACATCGCACATTAATAAGGAAAGACAGAATCTATAATGGAATGCAATTTGCATTTGTTATGACTGTCACGGGTTTGGTTTTTAGCTGGACCCAAGAGCAACACAACAGACGAGGGGGACTGAGGAAAAAGGATTTATTGAACACAAAAACTCCAGGACTAACAGGAAAAAAAGAGAAGGGTTACAAACAAAGGAGTCCAGGTGAGGAGCTGCTTCAGTGGCTGGAGGCTGGGAGGTGAGCGCCGAGGCTGGATGGAGGAGACATGAAGGTGAAGGCCGAGCACTGGAGACACTGGAGACACTGGGAGACACTGGGGACACTGGACACACTGGAGACACTGGAAACACTGGAGACACTGGAAACACTGGAGACACTGGAGACACAGAAAGGGAATGCAGGATGAGAGTGAGGGGACGACCCGGCAGCTTCAGGTGGAACCACAGAGCTGTTAAAGCTGCCGGTCCTTAAGAGGGAATGAGGGACAGCTGAGAGAAGGGGGAGGGGGGGACCCAGCACCTGCAGGCCACACCTCCAGCCACTGAAGCAATGTCGGAACCAAAAGATTAAACCAAAAACACTGGAGAAAAACACTGAGAAATGCACTGAAAATAAACCAACAAAACACAAGAGGAGCAAACCATGACAATGACAAGTTATAACAATTCATAATGGTCATTATACTTCTTAGTTATGGTCTCTTCTATTTATCTTCTAAGTTCAAATACCTTAATGTCTAAAATGCAAATTTGACGTAAAGAATCCAGATAGTGTAGTTTGGGCAGATGGACATTGTAGCCAACACAAAGTTCACAATGTAGTGAGCCCAAATAGCCATATTTGTTTAATGTAGTCTGGACTCTGGACTGGCAACTGTCAGACTGTGGCCAAATATGAACACAGGTTGCTCTTAAGGAGGATGGTCTAATATGATGTGTTAATACAAAATCTTTACAGATTCAGGTGATGAAGCAGAGTGTCACAGTTCTGCCAGCCAGGCCCTTTGTTCAGCTTTAGTTTTTGTTCAGTCACATTCTGTGTCTGTGTTCTATGTCATAGTTCTGTCTTAGTTCCTGTTTGGCTTCTCACTTCAGGTCTCTGTACTTTTCTACTCACCCCTCCTCTGCCTCACCTCACCCACCAGCCACTCCCACCTCATCCATTCACCTGTTCCCAGCTGCAGCCAATCACCATCAGGACTCTATATAAGCCACTACAGTTCATTCTGCCTTTGCCGGATTGTTTCTTCATGTTTATCAATAATAATAATGATAATAATAATTAATAATATTCATTTATTATATGTATAGCTTTATTTGTATAGCACTTTTCAAAAACAGAGTTACAAATTGCTTTACATTAAAACAACAATAATAAACAACAAAATTCAGAGCATAAAAAATAATAAATATATATATAAACAGATAAGATTAAAAAAAGTTCATACATACATACATAAATATAATAAATAGGAATAAAAGAACAGAGACAACAGAACATCAGCTAAGAAAAGCTAAATGATAAAAATGAGTTTTAGGATGCGATTTAAAAGAAGACACTCAGTTCACCTGTCTAAGAACCTCAGGCAGGGCGTTCCACAGCTGGGGGGCCCAGACAGTAAAGGCCCTGTGGCCTTTGGTGACAGGTCTTAACTTTGGAACCATTAGTAGGCCCCTGTCATTTCTATCAACATCCTCATCAGTGGTGTCTGTCTGAAACATTTCTTAAATTAGGAAATGTGAGCTGATTCACCGGGTGGACCATGATGACTTCCTGTATCGTGTGGTGACTCCATCAGTGCGTCACAGCGGAGTAGGATCCCCGACTTCAGCCGGTCAGGGAGAGGGTGTTCTCCAGGACTTTGTCTTTTTGGCCTCAAACAGGNGTCCTGTGAACTGCATCACATGGTGTCCACTCAGTCCTGATGTGTTCCTGAGCTGCTCCCCTGACTGGACCATCCAGCTGTGGAAGCAGGACCATCAGAACCCCGTGTTAGGCTTCACCTCCACCCAGAGAGCCGTGTGCGACATCAGGTGGTCTCCGAAGTGGGCCACGGTATTCGGAGCCGTTAATGAGGGACAGCTGGAGATCTGGGACCTGAATTCCAGCATGTGAGTGAGACTGAGGGGAGGATCTGTCTGTGATCTGTCTCTCTGCTGTCAACCCTAAGCCAAGAGTAATCCCATGTCTCCATCATATACCCTTGTCTCCCTCAGCTTGGACCCAGTCATTGTGCAGTCTGCTGCCCCCGGTGTGAAGATGAGGTCACTGCTGTTTGCCGCACAGACAGACTGTGTCCTGGTGGGAGACAGTGATGGACAGGTTACTGTGTACCAGCTGAAGAGCCTGGGTTTAGGAGAGAACAGCCAGGTAAAAGTGAGGGACAGGGTCAGGTCTATTTCACAGATGACACAGTGGTATTTTATGAATGCATCCCACAGCTGGGAATCTTCCATTTTCTGACAGTTTATAAGAGAATCTATATGTATGTACTTATTTTAGAAGACAGTTTTATGTGGACTGTCTTCTAGATTAATGTTGTTCACATCGAAAGCACATTGAAAAGTAAATCCAGCATCATCTGCCCTGAAAGCAGATTTGGGACAATAGATATAATCGATTCAGGGTTAATTATGTAATTAACCACTTGTATATAACTGAGGCTTTTCTCTGGTCACTTGAAATGTAGCCTAGTGCAAAACACTCAAGCCCAATGCCACACAAAGGCAAAATGTGACCTACTAGTCGACATATTTGTGACACTGTTGTTGTGCAGTTGACCAGCTTTTATTGACCCAATCTGATAGTTGGCTTTTATTGACGTAATACCATAATGCTGTCTGTGTTCATGGATTTGCTATGGTGGGATGGTTAATAGGATTATCTGGGAGGCATCTGATGCAGCCTGGAATCTTCTTTCCTCCGTCAGTCAGTAACACAGATACTTGACAGTCAGCTCGCATGACAAATGACTCAGAGTGCCTCTCTGGATCTTGTCTTTCAGGTGGACACGCTGGAGGGCATCATCCGCTCTGCAGCTTCCAGAGAGCTTTAAGAAGCTCGAGCTATTTGAGTGTCTGTCTGCAAAATCACTACGTAGAACTAAAAAGTATTTGTACAGATGTATAAGTAACATACATGTATGTGGCTTCAGCCAAGAATGTCACAGTTTTGCACCCAGGTCTTGGTTTAGTTCTGTCTGTTGTAGTTCTGTTTTGGTTTCCGTTCATTCATCATCATTTTCTAGGTCCAGTGTCTTGTCTCTCATCCAGTCTCATCATGTCACTTAACAGCCACACCCACCTCATCAAGTCACCTGCGTTTTCTGTTGAAGTTAATCACCTGTGCACACTATTTAAGTCACTTGTTTTTTGTTCACGTTTGCCGGATTGTCACCTTTCCTCACGTCACGTTTTATGATCATGTTCACGCTCATGTCCACGTCCATGTTTTTCCTCGCCAAGTCTTGTAAGTTGTAAGCTGTAAGTTTTTGTTTATACTTTGTTTTATTTTTATTAAAGTCATTTTTTCGAGTCAGCATATTGTGTGATGCGCTTGAGTCCGCAACCGCCCGTTCTGACAAAGAAGTGTCACCCCAACATCTGACCCATCATGGAGACCCTGAACTGTTGAGTATATCAGGCAAGAACAGGACAACATTTGACTGTCAACACTCCAGAAACTGGTTTCCTCTGCTCCCAAACGTTTACATAGTGGTGTTAAAAGAAGAGGTGAAGAGGTAAATATGGCCCTGTTTCTACTTTTGTAAAATGTGTTGCTGGCATACTGGCAAATTTAAAATGAGCATATATTTGTCATTAAACATTTTTTCAGTTTCAACATTTGATTGTTCAATGTTTTGAAAACGATGAAATTCTGTTTTTATTCACATTTCACACACTTAGCCACTTTCCTGGAATTGTGGTTGTATATTCAGAATCTGCTATGATGGAAAGTGTCACCGGTTACCAGGACAACACTGAGGACAGAGGGACAGAGATAAAACTGGCTGTGTGGAGGGTTTCATCCTTCACATTCTGCTGTTTTCTCCCCACATGTATTTGATAATAGAGTGGAAATGTGCCAAATTCAAAAATAGCTAATATGAGGTGAAAAACACACAATCTACTTTAAAATCACATTTATTTAGACTAAACCTTCAACAACACTAGAAAAGAAACCAAGGCCTTCTTCCACTAATATCGATTCATAATCAAGGGTGACCTGAATCATTTTCTCATCAGCAGCAATATTTATTCTTTATTTTAAAAGTAACAATCTCTGCAGCAGCACTAAAGGCAGATATCAAATTATACAACCCAAATGATTGTTTTTCTTCCTTTGGAATCAACCAGTGATCAGATAATGTTCCCAAATCATCAGCAATGATAGTCACACTTAACCCAAGAGCAGATTAACAGATTTCATATTCACGACAGTAACAGCGTAGTTTTAAATCTGGACAGCATGTGCATATCAAGATTAGCATTGCATCAAAGAAAAACATGAAACAAATATTGTCAGTACTCAGAAAAGTGAAAAATGTTTTAACACAGCTACACACACAAACTAATTCCCTTTATGAATGAACTGCACAAGTGACATTTTTGTCTGCCAAAATAATTGTTGACTAAAAATATCAAATATTGTATTAATATTATTGTTATAATTATAAACCGTTCAGACTCAGTGTTCCTTGCTTGATTCAAATATTTCAGTCAAAAATGTCGTCAGAAACATTTAGTATATTAAGATTCTAATAATAAAGTGCAGTTGCAGTTGAGAGTCATATGGCTTTGCTTCCAGTCCATTGTCTGAATATGGTGTTACATTAAAAGGAGACAGAGACGGAGACCTCTGATTGATAAAAGAGTTACTCGGGCTGGTTGGCTGCTAAAACACCTCGCTCGCTTTTTAAACCACTGACTTTGTCCAAGCTTTGTTCATTTACCACCTGAAACAATTTTGATATAACCTGACACCAAAATCATCTCTGTCTCTGTGAGACACATGCTAATACACAGGGGCACAGTATGTTCATCAGTCAGACATGTTGCAGCAGCATTATCCAGTATGAAGCTGCCGTAAATGATCACCTTCTGGAAGTTTCATTTTATTTTATATTATTATTGCTGATGGCCCTGATGGTAGAAGAGTGAATACAGGAGTGCACCACAGCTTCCTTTTAGCCCGTCTATTTTTTAAGACTTAGAGTTATTGATTGGTTGAGGCTTTTGTAGGTTAAACAGTCCAACACTTGGTTAAAATAAGCTCCACCTCAACCATATATATTTACTTTTGTTACTTAAATGACCTGTAATGGTGTATATTTAACTAATTTTACTTCAGTAAATATATCGAGTACTGACAGTTGTCTTTCAGCATATTAGTATGTAATTTTGTCATTAATAAGCCCATGAACTATTTGAAGATATACTGCATGATTTTCCCGACAAAACAAAAAGAAAAGACTGACAAAAACTGGCTGAAACCACTGAGGAGAGGACGAGGATGGAGAGCAACAGAGTTGCTCTGTTACCACAGCAGGTCTGAACCAGTTGCTCGTGTCACAGACTCAGTGCTGTTGATGAATTTGTACATTTATTTGTTAGTGTAAATTCAGCCGACAAGCCTGCATATATGTACTCGCAGACTCAACAGTTCAGTGACGGCCTGTAAACGCCTTTGAGCCGGCGAGAAGGAGCCAAGTTTGAATGTCGTGTTCCAGTTCGCCTTCATTAGAAAAACCACCATGTAGGTCGTCTGTGCAGACTTTTTAACACCCACGCTTATGTTTATTGTTAAGCAGGGATCACTTGTGGCCATAGTAATTATAATGGCAGCAAAGGAGGAGCTCAGGTGGGGGAGTATAAAGACCGACCACACATGGAGGGGTCAAACACGCCCAGATTTTTACCCAGGAGGCCACAGTTCTTCTCAAGTTTGAATCCAAAGTCAGTTTGTTTTAACTTATGTAACGTAATTAACTTACATCACGTTCGTTACATAACTGAAGTGACGTCTAACATGTTTGTTTTAACCCAACACCATGATCTTTTCCAAATCCTAACCAAGTAGTTTTGTTACTTAAACCTGATCAAACTGTGACTGATTCACACTGTTAACCATGTGACGGTGAAGGAAGCTTGTCACTGTCACACTCCACTGGTGTGTACATGTTGTTGACCTGTATATGTCATTTTGAGAGTCACTGTCAATCGACATGTTCTGTTGTTTATTAGTGAGGATATGTTGTAATTAATGTGAAAATACATAGTTTTTTGTCTGACATACCATTTGCTTGTGTTCTGCTGGAGACATGGAGATGAGCTTTGGTGCCAGTGTTGTGATCAGTGTTGTGATCAGTGAGCCACAGTTTAACAAAGCCGGAGCACAGTTCATCTCAGTACAGAAATATTAATATAAATGTTTCTTATGTTGCTCTTGAATCTGTGAAAACCTACATTAGAAGTGCAGTTACTTTGTCACACATATAAGTACAACATTTGTCAAAGTTGATAAAAATGTGTAAGGCCCAGACACCGACAACATGTTGGTCCAGTTCTGACCTTCATCATCAGTCGACTCCAGCAGAACATGACGTCCAGAGTGTGATGTCAGTGAATGACGGCAGGCCTGCTGCTGAACAGACTGAGGCAGAAGGGACTGGGGACAGAGACACAGAGTCAGACGGGAAGCTCCTTTACTTTGATTGATTCATGCTAATGAGGCTCTGTATGTTTCACCTGGTGGAGAACATGAGAAATGATATTGATGTCATAGTGACATCATCAGTCACCTGCTGCAGCTGATCAGTCTGTAAGTGCTGCCTGGTTTTTATCCATTTGAGAGGTGCATTTGACTGAACATGGACTCTCACCTCATGATCTGTGTGGCGGAGGAAGACGAGCTCCGAACCAGCTTCTTCGTAGAGGAGGAGGAGGAGGAGGAGGAGAAGGACAGGGGGACTTTAGGGGGCTTAGGGGGCGGGAGGATGGAGCAGTTGGAGGCCTTGGACAGGTTTAACCTGAACAGGAAGCACAAAGGAAGGAAGTCATATTTCACAAAGTTGTCGTGTCTAGAAAAATAATTTAATTATTTTACTGTCTTGTCCTGTGTTTCATGTTGTCTTGTGATTTCCTGTCTTATTGTGAAACTAACTTCCCTTCTCATTTCAGGTTGCTTGCCCTTCCTCTTGTGTTTCCCACCGTTGTGATCGTCTGCCCCGCCCTGATTGTTTCCACCTGATCCCCTTCCTTGTGTATTTAAGTCTGTGTCTCCCCTTGTCTTGTGCCAGATTGTCTTGTCTCGTCATGAGTAAGTCTCTCCAGCCGTTGTCCATGCCACGTCTTGTTCTCGTCTTTGTTAAGTTTTCATTTGATACTTTGTCTTCCCTTTTTGCTGATTTGTTCCTCGTTAGAGTGATTTTGCGTTCTTGCATTTTCTCACGTTTTGACTCTTTTTGTTTCCTCGTTGTGAGTGACTTTCATTTGATACTTTTAATAAACGCTCTTATTTTGAAGAAGCATTTGGGTTCAGTGTATTCTCCAGCCGTGTCAAAAGCATAATGTAACAATCATCAGCAGAATGTAAACATTTTATCTCAATGTCAGCCAAAAACCAAGCTGTAACAGGTTGTACCTGGAGGAGGAGGAGGCTGATCGAGGAGGTCGTTTTCCCTTCAGTGCTCTCAGCTTGTCTCCCTGAGTTAGACTGTCCTCTTTGCAGTTACTCTACACACAAAGAGGGAGAGAGTGTATGTGTTATCAGTATGAAGAAATATACCCGATATAAGAAATATAAACCAAGTGTCTATTTATAGTTTTATCTATAGTTTTAAGAAAGCAGTTATAAAGATGACAGGAAGCCCCGCCCCTCACCTCATCCAAGCTGTACGATTTATAAAGGGTGGTTTTGATTGACAGGTCGTCCATGCTGGACAGCAGGCGGGACATGGCTTCCTGTCTCCCTCCCTCAGAGTCGGCGCTCTGAAGCTGCTGCTGTTGACTCTGCTGCTGGAGCTGCTGCCGGCGACTGAGCCTCTGCTGAGCCAGCTTCTGTTTGGAGCGATGGACGTCACCCTGCACCCACAGACTGTGCTGCTTCCTACACACACACACACACACACACAAACACACACACACACACACACACAGGGAACAGGCAACACTGTGCGTTCACGCCTGACTCAGGTGTGGCTGCCCCTATTTCTGTACACATTACATCAATAGTAATAGTAACTGAGCAGGGGCTGATGGTGATGTCATTCATTTTGCAGGTATTTGGTTAAAAAAAAAAAAAAAGGCTAAATGAAGATTTTGACCTGATGATGGCAAAGATGAGAAATCAGGAGCTCAAACTTTTGACTTTTCTACTCATTGGTTCATAATGAAGATCTAAATCTCTGAAAACAGCTGACAAATATATAGTTTGAAATATATTAAAAGGGCTGAAACAGTTGCTCACTGTGGTCCCTAAGAAACATTACTCAAACAGGAGGAAACAGTGCATTTATTAGGGACAACTTTCAGTGGTGGATTCATCCACATTTGGTGCTCAGGACAGTGTGTGTGACCTTGAGTCAAAATAAACTAGTGTATATGTTCATGGTAATGAAGGTAAATGTCACCTAGTGTGGCTCATTAATGTATTTTTAATAGTGTAATATTTATAGTTAATAGTAATAAAATATTTTTTTCATCTCAAACGACAGCTCTGGGTGTCAAGAAAATATTCATTAATTTTTTAAGTATACTGTCATTGCGGAATTTTCTAACCTGTTGGTGCTGCATAAAAAAGTCAGATCATCCTGTCTGTAACATAAGTGTCTATGCAAAATTTCATGGCAAACCATCCAACAGCTGTCAGTTCACTCCAGACCAAAATGACTGATCGCTCAAACGTCCCGAGTCCTCTGAAATCTTCTTCAGAGCCATCTCACCACAGGGGAAACAAGGAACTGGCTGTTTATAATGTGGAACTGAAACTGAGGCTGAAACTCACTCCTCCAGGAAATTCTGCTGGGGCCCGATGATGGATCCTGGCCGGCAGATTCTGATCCAAGCGATGGCCTCAGCTGCAGTGAAGCGGTAGTGCTTCATCAGATAGCAGCCAATCAGAGTGCCTGTCCGGCCCAGGCCAGCTGTGTTTCAGACAAATGAAGAAAAGGTTTGAAAACACACTTCACTTCTCTCTGAGCC
>JBBMOC010000910.1:0-16968 GCA_037975185.1 Centropyge bicolor | reverse complement strand
TGAGACTAGAGCCATGTTTTGAACCAGGCTGTAAATATGTTTTTTTTCTGTCGTAAAATCGGACATTTTAACATGGGGCTCAAATGTAATTGACTCCCTTCTGCGGCCTGCTCTAGCGGTTATTCGAGGAACTGCAGCTTTTTTGCACTTCCGCATTGGCTTCATTTTTCAGCGGCGGAGGTTGCCGCTTGGTTGACACCCGGTCATGTATATTCTCAGTTTATTTCCCCCTGACTAAAGAGCACCATGTTCTTCTTCTTTCTCTTCTCTTTAACCACCCTCTTCTTCTTCCCCAAACTGAATGTGATGTTTGAAGCCACGGCTGCTTTTACAGCTTCCTCCCCTCCGCCGAGAAAAAAAGGAGGCAGAGCGGGAGGAGAGAGAGTATATGTAGAGGCAACAAAAAGCAGAACGAGCAGAAGAAGAAGAAGAAGAAGAGCAGCGAGGCAGCGGGCTGTGCTGTCTGCGCCGAGCGTGTGTATACAGATAAAAGCGATTGTTCGGGGGGGAATGCATTTATTATACATTGAAGAAACCCTGAATGGAAAACTAGTCTCCCCCTACAAAGAGAAACAGAGAGGGAGGTTGAGAGGAGCAGACAGTGTGGTGCCGTGCATTTACACACAGCGACCACACTCATCACAAGAGCCATTATGTTAGGAATGAACTTAAATCACACCTGAAGCTCTATCTGTTCTGGATCGAATCTGTGCGGCAACATCTGATCATGTATGTGCAAATACATATTTATGGCATTGAGCTGTTATTTAAAACAGGCAAAACTAATGACATGAAAGTCTTCTGGTGTGAAATAAACCACTCGGTTGCATCAGATAGTAGAAGAATGGCTGATTATTTTAATTGCTCAAAGACTTAAAGGGTGACGATCTTGATGAAATATGCTAAATAATCAAATTTTAATACAACCTTTTTTTTTGCCCTTTTATATGTCTACATTCAAATCCTCATCAAAGGGGACGTGTTTGACTTTTTTTTTTTAGCAGTTTCATGATTGTGTTTTTTTTTCCTTTACCTGAAGAAGCAACTCTATGAAATACCTCACAAGAAATAAAAGCTAATCTAGAGAAAAGTCATAAATATACACATAGATGTCTGTAGCACAAACAAGTTTTAATTAACAGTCCTTGGCATCTTTGCATTCATGGAAGAAGATGTCACCATCTGAAGGTGCAGAGCTGCAACTGTGGCTCCACGAGCTCTGACATGTGCGTCTATATGAGTCCTTTAATACTGGCTTGATTTTCTACTATATCTTGTCTTAATGCCTTTTTATTCCTCATGTAAAACAAACAAACCTATTCCACCTCATATGTGGATGCAGGAAAAACAGATCTGAAATTCTTCTCTGCCCGACTCAACCAAAAGCTGCTCCTCTGGTCGCAGAGGAGCATGAGGAGACGTGAGGTTTTTGCCAAATAGTGCCCCGCCCTCCTGTCACCTCCGTGCTGAGAGCGTCCTCCACCGCAGAGCTGCTTCTGCTGAGAGCAGACGTGTTTGGTTGTTCTGCACAATGATCAAGCTCAGAGAAGAGGAGGGATTTCTCTGAGGTGGTGAGTTTGGATTTCATCAGGATTCAGAAGCAGGACAAAACTGCTCAATTTCATTCTCTGATTTCTGCCACAGAAGAAGAATGAAAATAATAAATAAACCAATTATTCGTGCAAAGTGAAAGAAAAAGTGTTTGGATATACAGTTTTGAAAAGGTCAAAAGTCTTTAATCTGTTTATTAATCAAAGATAAAAGATGAGTTGTTGCCACTGATCTGTTAATAAATTAATAAACACATCTGTAAAAGAGATTTGGAAACATGGTTCTAATGTAAACACCCACAGATCTAAATGCATCACTGTCTGTTTTTTTTTTTTTGATGGAGACGACACCAAATATGAATTATTAGGACGGATTTCTTCGTAATGATGAATCGCTGTGAGATGAACAGAGACACGTTTGATGGATGAGCGATGACAAAAACACTGAGAACAAAACGGCTCATTATCACAGATAAAAGACTGGAGACAATGAGAGCGAGCGCACAAACACTCACAAACGAAAGCGTGTTCGCTTCCTCTTGAAACACATTTGTTTTGTACATGTTGCTGCACAAACACACTCACACACACACACACACACACACACACACACACACGCACACACACACACACAGGATGAGGCACCAACTGCAAGGCAGCAGGTTTCTCAGGAGACTTCAGCTGAATGAAAGATATGATGGATCAGCTGTTTATAGTTATGACTCCAGTCTCAGTCTGTGTGTGTGTGTGTGTGTGTGTGTGTGTGTGTGTGTGTGTACCATTTATCCATCATCTCGTGGGGACTCACCTCCACCGGAGGCTCGACACGGTGATGTTATTTGAACCACTGATGGATGATGACGGCTGGAGGTTTAATGTTAGGGACACAGTTTTATATGTGATGACTTTTATTATATATGTTATATATTTTATTATACTTCAGGCATCTAATAACCAAAGTTATTCAAGGGTAGGGTTAAACAGTTGAAGAAGAAATCAAAAATATTTTATCTATCATCCAACAGTAAGTTTTCAATTTTCATTTTCATGATCTCACAGATGTCTCTTTCTAGATTATTGGCATAGAATTATTGAATTTTGACCAGAATGAAACCAGCGTTCAAATCGAGTATTTTAAGATGTATTATTTTTAAAAGGTCATATTTTGATTTTGGAATTTTGCTCAAAGATCAAATATGTGTGTGAGTGCTGTTGAGATGATGCTTCTATTAAATGGTCAAATAAATAAATAAATAACCTGATCGTAATGCTCATCAATCACAAGTATCTCCTTGTGTTGCAACGCTCATTTGAAAAGTTCATTTATTTTCTCAGAGTCAGCCTGATGCTATTGACAGAGCCCTTGACTCGTCTTTTCATGTGTCTCATCTGTCAACTCTCCTGCCGTTTTCTCCGAGCTCTCAGATGTGAGACAGAGAGAACAACATCAAAGACACGAGGCTGGCAGCCTTCTGGGCTTTCCACAGGAGAAAGACCAGCATCTTCACTTCAAGGACGGGCCAAGAGGAGGGAGATGAAAGAGACGCCGGGGTTTACACAAGCATTTGAACTTGTGACTCTCTCATCGTGTGGGATATTGGATGAAGGGGGGGTTGGGGCGGGGGGGTCTCCTGTCACATTCAGGTTTTTGGTTCGGTTCATCGAGCACAAATCTGTGCAGGTAAGAGAAGAAGACCTCACTGACTGGAGGCTTCTGTTTAAACAGGCTCAGCTGTGAGAGGGAAGTGATTCTCACTGCTACACAACACAAAGTTTGATTACAGTTTGTGTACAAAAGGTCGTCTCTAAATACTATTCCTTTAACACTGTTCATCAAGTCACTGCACATGTGAATTACCACACTGCCACGGTCCTACCGCGTCTACCAGCAGTGAGTTACGTTGTTATATCACATGTGTACTCTTTGTTAACGTTTATGTGCATTTATAAGTTAAGTAATAACATGCCAGTCGTTTGTTCCGTGTATTTTATGTTGTTATGAAGAGTTAGCCGCTAATTAGCGACATGTCGTTAGCCGCTAACGAGCGTTTATGCTAGCTCACGATGTAGCTAAACTCTGCTGTTTACATTTGCATGTCACATTTTACCACTCACTCTGTGGATTGTTTACTGTGATTTAAGTTGTGAATAATAGTTTGAGCCGTATGTAAGTTATACTCTGTTTAGTAATATGTATAGTTAGCTCATTATATTTCTATGTGAATTTGTATTTTATTGCTAACTATCTTGTGTTACTGTGCTTGTGTTACAGAAACCACACACACGCACATAAATGTTCACTCAGGAAATTTATATAAAGGGTTGAACCTATCATTGGACTCCTTTCCTTCATCTCCACCAACCTGCTCATGTGCCCTAACCGACACACTGAAGTGTTTGCTACCACCAAGATCCATACAGTCCATACAGTCTCATAGAGTTTGCAAAGTATCATTAGCCATCGAGCAGTCGATCGTCATGTCTATAAGAAAGTGAGTAATTGCTCTGTTTACTTTTGAGGAGTCAGTGTTCAAACAGAGACTGGTGGGAAATCTGATGTTGAGTCTTCAGCTGGAGACAAAGGAGCTGATTATGAAATGTTCATGTTTAGTCAGACTGCAGGTGGTGGTGGGAAGAATTCATTAGCACTTGTTTACACATGTTTCAGTGAGTTATTAGAGTTCTGGTTAATTCAGCTGATTTGAGGCATCAGTGTCACACGAGCTGCGACAAACTGTCAGATCAAAATTATAAAACAAGACGAGTTAAGGAAGCTGAAAGTGCTTGTTAATGTTGGAAGAGATATGGAAAGTGACTTTTGGTTTGTAGGAGATGGAAACAAACTGAAGCAAGACATGGCCCCAAGAAACATGAAAGAAAACATAAGCAGTTTTAAGCCTTTGAACAAACAGCTGATCCTGCAGTTTTCTGATGAGGGCAGACCTGAAACATCCCCCCAGGGTCAGATATCACATTGTCATTCAGAGCATCGTACTTATTTCTCAGGTTGCAATATTTACATTTGGCTGCTTTACTGACATAACTATGCTGCATTATCTACCTCATATTCTCACTGCTGCTGTTTTGTTATTTGATGTTATTTGATGTTGTCACTTTATCTTCACTAAGCCACTTTAGGTTCCACTTGTACTTTTTTTTATATAGTTTCTTATAGTTTTTTATTTTGTATACTTTATACTTCTATCTGATTGTATGCTTGTGCTGCTGTAACACCCGAATTTCCCCTATGGGGGATCAATAAAGAATTATCTTATCTTATCTTATCTTATTATTTCACTGCATCACAGGCCACAGAACATTACAGGATAAGAACATGGGACATTCTACAAACCTTGTCCGGTCGTATCTTGGCCTGCAGAGTTGGACTCCTCTTACTTTTGTGACTCTCACTTAAAACCAGTAATTACAGTTTGCAATCAAATGACATCCCTGAGGTTCAACCTGAAATGGGCAAACAGATTTTGGTGCTCTTTTCCCTGCAGCCTGAAACCAAAATAGGCTGATCTCAATTAGGACAATTAAAAACGTAGCGAAGGGTTTGGAGGCAAGTTGGAGTTTCTAATTGATTCCTGAGCGAGATGCACTTTCTCCTGTCTGTCTGTTAAAAACTCTGTGCTGCTGCTGTCTCGGCCTGAAAACACACACCCCTGTCAACCTGACTGTGAGGACAATGGGGAGGAGGCTGAGGTGTGATGGATCAAATATTCAAAGCTAAAAGAGCAGAGGATGCTAATTTCACATGTTTCTACTATAGCACCAAAATGCTGACTTGCATGAAGGAGCTTATTTTTCACCACATACCTGCGCCTCTGAGATATCCACCATGTGTTTACTGTGTGCCGAGCAGCTTGGCAGCCTGCGCTCACGTTGCTGTTCCTCACAGCATATAGAATATAAATGTAGTAATCTTCCTCTTCTCCGTACCATTACACAGCGGTGATCAATTTCCTGCTGTCAGCCCAACAACCTGAAGCCTAAATTAAACCAATCAACTCGTGCACTGACACTAACACATGTGCACACTAAATAACAGAGTGTGTTGACCCCTCAGGCTCTACATGTAAATATTTACGCCACATGTGGCTGAGTGGATCCTGTGTAGAGTCTGTACATGGCTGTCAATCACTCCTGACTGCAGCTGAATTCAAACACTGTGTACTGAGAAATGTTGAAGGCAGTTTTCAGGTCGGTTTGATGTGACAGTCCTCTGCTCCCTTTCAGGTCTGCTCTCATTCTATTTATATATTAGTTTGGAAATCTCTTTTTTGCAGATCGGGCTCAGGTGTGTCTTTCATGAAAAGCTCTGACTCTGTCATCCATCAGCTCACACCAACAAAGAAGAAATGATCTGGTTTTAATCAGCACACTATATTATTTTAAGCCGATTCAGAAAACTCACAGTTTATTTATAAAGTGCTTTTTGCAGACAAAGGTCACAAAGTGCTTTCCAAGAGCAGTACAGGAAAACAGGAAAACATAATATGAGTAACAATAAAATACAATAAAAAATACAATAAAAGTAAAATAAGAATTAAAAAATAAAAACTAAAATGACTATGTGAGCCATACAGTTAAAAGTGCAAAATTGCATAGTCCAAAGTGTTTAACAATGGAGATCAGAAATACACCAAAGTAAAACAGAAACATAGTCTGTGGATAGAGGAAAGAGAGAGGGATTTAGTCCCTGGGAAAAAGGGGTTTGAGTCCCCAGTGAGGGGTTTTAGAGTCCCCAGTTTAATATTGATTTGTCTGCTATCGAATTGATTTTGAACTGTTTAACTGTTTTTAACTGATTAACTGTTTTTAACTGTCATTTTCTTGCCTCTGTAAAGCACTATAAATTGCCTTGTGTATGAATGGTGCTATACAAATACATTTGCCTTTGCCTTGTGGATGCATATTAACGCCTGTCTGAACAGGAGGGTCTTCAGCTGGCTTTTAAATGAGACCATATTATACTGAGACTCTGTCCTGTCATTCCCATAGACTGTATAAAATATGGACGTAGTGTCCATGACGTCACCCATAGGTTTCTGAAGAGCAAAAATGAAGCAAATCATAGTGCGTAGCCATCTTGGTAGCCTACCTCCGGTTACTCCAAATATGGACAAAGAGGTGGAGCGAGGGCGGAGCTGAGGCGGGTCGAATGAACGCCATTGGCTGAAAAAAGCCGCTGAAAATAGCCGCTTTATTCGAAATAATCAAACTAGCTATGGCTAACCAGCTAGGTTAAATGCTAAATATCGTTGCTAGCCGGCTAACCCCACGACGATCTCTTTCCCAAACTCAGTGACTAGAATTAGCTGGGGTGACCCCCCCAGAGTTGTCATGGAGTAGAAAAACAGCTTATGAGACTAGAGCCATGTTTTGAACCAGGCTGTAAATATGTTTTTTTTTCTGTCGTAAAATCGGACATTTTAACATGGGGCTCAAATGTAATTGACTCCCTTCTGCAGCCTGCTCTAGCGGTTATTCGAGGAACTGCAGCTTTTTTGCACTTCCGCATTGGCTTCATTTTTCAGCGCCGGAGGTTGCCGCTTGGTCATTCCTCACCTGTCCAGTAGTTGCTCTCACAGTTTCCCTCCTTTGTCTTCCACCTGTTCCTCCTCCTCCTCCCTGCACACCTGCTCCTCATTCCCTCATTAAGCCTCAGTCTATATATACACACCTCTTTCCTGCTCCTTTTCCCCTTCGATTATATTTGTTGCTGAACTCCTCCACATGTGTTTTGTTGAGTTAAAGCTGCCTTGTTACCTGTCTTTAAGTTCAGCTCCCAGTCTTCCACCTCCTCCTGTGAAAAAAATGATTTTCTTCTGTCCGTCTTTGTGAAAATATGAATCATTTTCCAGTGGTTTTCTGTCCTTACCTGAGCTGAGGCTTGATGTGTTTATATGTGTTGCAAAGCCGGACTCGTTGAGCAAAAAGCCTGCCATTTTAGGGAGGGATGAAAGACAATGAATCATGGGGATAATGCTGCACATTTTCAGACATGGAGCTACCGACAAAGAGCGACAGAGGTCGTGAAGAATGAAAAGAAAAAGCTTGGGAGAGAAGTTCAAACCAGCATTACGTTCTCTCCGACCAGTCGAAGCATGAACAACAAACTTTATTCATATAGCACTTTTCTTAACAAGGTTACAAAGTTCTTTACAGAAGAAAAATCAGCAGATAAAGAAAACAACAGTGGGCTCATAAAACACCAGTTAGTCAGTTAAAAAACAGTAAAATGGGAAGAGGAGAAGGACAAAACCCAACAACATATTAAATATTCATAAATGCTTCCCTATAAAAGAAAAAAGTTTTAAGAACAGATTTAAAAGACACTAATCTCGATGGGCCGACGGCTCGAACTGCAAAGGAACAACAAACACACGAGGAGTCAATACATCTTTGATATGATTTGGAGGTAGGAAGGATTGAATGCTTTGAAAGTGATCAGTAGAATTTTAAAATCAATACAGAACACAACAGTGGTGGGAGACACTGAAACCATCTGTCAGTCGCTGTTAGAAAATCCACCAAGCTCTCAGTCTGGAACACAGTGACCATACCTTCATCAGGTCGCGTCATCATTTGTGCTATGTAGCAAATACCTACCATCACGTTCCGCGTTCACCACTGACGACTAATGAGGACAAACCTGCAATGAGGTTTCACACGTGCCGTCGCACAAGGTCGCACATCCGTCACACGGCAACAGCAGGAACAACACACGGGCTGATCCTCTGTTATTCTGAGGTCAATTCAATGATTCACACTGGAGCACAGATTGGTTTTATTGGAACAAACAGTCTCTGGAGACAGATGTGCGTTTAGTGTTAACTAACCAATGATCTTGCAAAGAGATCAACCGTTTTTTTTAAATCCCCATCGTTTCTTCTCTCGCTAATAAGAAATGTTATTCAGTTGTGTTTCAGGATCAATACAGCATTTTTGGGCGAATCACTTCAAACAGTCAGGTTTGTTTTGAAGGTGTTCACATCAACGTGCAGCGGACATCTTATCAGCAAGACGTGCTGCTGTTTATCTGTGGATCAAGCGGCAACCTCTGGCGCTGAAAAATGAAGCCAATGCGGAAGTGCAAAAAAGCTGCAGTTCCTCAAATAACCGCTAGAGCAGGCTGCAGAAGGGAGTCAATTACATTTGAGCCCCATGTTAAAATGTCCGATTTTACCACAGAAAAAAATTTGGAGTAACCGGAGGTAGGCTACCAAGATGGCTACGCACTACGATTTGCTTCATTTTTGCTCTTCAGAAACCTATGGGTGACGTCACGGACACTACGTCCATATTTTATACAGTCTATGCCATGGATGTCTTCACTATTGACTCATTCAGTAAGTGTGTGTGTGTGTGTGTGTGTGTGTGTGAAGAGAGAAAGAATTTGCACTCCTGGGTTTTTTCGCTGCCTGTAGAAAGATTCAACCTGGAAACCTCCCAGAAACAAAAGCACTTCTGTAATTTGCACACGTCCGCCGTCTGAGACAAATTAATTTCAGAGCTTTTCCAAAAGCTCTTCCAGGGGTTCTGAAACATTTAGACTGGTGCTTTTCATTGAAACCGGCGCCAATGATTTTCTAATTTGTTCACTGCGCCTCGACTCAAATCACAGAGCAACATTACGAACTTATTGTTCCTCCAGCTGAAGGATTTGATTGCTTCCTGTCAACGAACGTTTGAATGACGCAGAAAAACATGCGTCGTTTCCTCCAAGGTGGCTTCTGACACGTCAGCTGTGAAGAATCAATCAGAACAATGAATCTGCATAAAGCTGTATCATCTCCTGAGCGGCTCTCTAAAGCAATTTAAGGGCGGGATTCATGAAGGAGCTCTGAGGCTACAGCTAGTCAACAGGCTTCAGGCTTCAGTTCAGACTGAAGGGGCAGAACAGGAATCAGCTTTATCCAAGACAAATTCTCCCATCGTATGTTACTGCTTGGATGTTGAAGTAAAAGATATGTGAAGATCAGAGACTTGGCATAACATAGACAAACAAGGTGACTTTTTTATGCACGGGGTCCAGTAACTGTTGTGAAACTTTAAAGGTCCTTAAAAGGTCGACGCAAATATACGACACGAAATTTTGACGCACCTGACTATACATATCAAGTGCAATGCGATTTTGCGACTTTCCGAGGGGGAAAAAGACGCGTCCCAGGAGGAAGCGAAAGTGAATTGGTGCTCCTTTTGCTTTCTAAAAAGAAAAATGATTTATCTGAACAGGTTAGCTTACAAGCTAAAGTTACTTAGCATAGATGAAAGTTAAAACAAAGATGTTTAACAAACTGTTTAAGCACACACCATCGTCATATGCAAGATCCGATGCTAGGACTTGCAAGTTGTTTCACAATTTTTATGTTTTTATCAAAAAGCACTCTGTTTTCCGACATGTAAACAATCAGCCGGTCAGCCATGTTGGATACACTAGTGAATGTGACGGCTCAACAACACGCAATCTGATTGGTCAGAAGTGGACACACAGGATGTGAAACTTTGGAAAATTCGACCTTGATGCGAAAAAATAAATGCCGCAATATCGCCGGACGAGAAAATGTCGCTGATGTGAACTCTTGAATTGACAAGATACAAGTTTGAAAAAAAAAAACTGACGTCCAAATTTAATCGCACGGAAAAACGCTCCCGGTGTGCAAGGGCCTTAAGTCTGAACTTTTATGATTCAGAAAGTTTCCGTGAAAAATGCTTCATGATTCATTGTCTTGTCCTTCATGCTTAAAAAAATGGTTTTGGACATTGAGGATTTGCTTTTTGTCACAGGAACAATGCAATAATTAAAAACTTGAAGCAGTATGTAGGTCAAAAATGATAAACCAATTTCACACTATGCAAGATCACAATTATGAAAAAGCTCCACACACAAAGCTTTTTTAAAAAAAACATGAACATCACAACTGGGGAGAAAAATCAGCACTGGGCTATTTTCAGCATCTGTGTGACCAAACCCTTAAGACCCATTCAAATATGCTTCCAAAGGAACCACACTAAGCTGTACGTTCCATCTAATGAGCAGAAAACCCCATGACTCATGTTGAGTAAAACGTGATGACAGACATTTCCCTTGTTTGTGAAGTGGCACCGATCTGCTTTTAAAACCAACACCAAATCCATAATGTGACACACGTGGCTCTTCTCTGCGCGAGGCTCGACGCTGCCAAGTCGCAGTGACGGACATCAGCCCAGCGTTTATGGAAATGGCGCCTTTGTTCCGCCGCAGGACACGAGACGGCCAGAAAAAAAAAAAACACACAAAAGCCTGGCATTTCTGCTTTTGTCTATGACATTTACAAAAGGGACAGATAAACAGGGAGGATGTGTAACCCATCAGAGGCTCGTTCCAAAAACGCTCTCCGATTGAAGTGTCACATCGGGGCACGGTGCCACGTTAAACCCCCGTTTTATTTTTCCTGTTTAATTTCTGCCGTCTCGCTCCCCTGCCACGTTCTCTGGCGGCCAGCTCGGCGACGGACCGAGCCAATGAGCGAATGAGGAGGAGGGATCCAACGGCTATGAAGCACCTGCGTCTCCAATGGCCGGATGGATTTCGTGATGAAGACCCAGAGGTGTCATCTGCTTATGTGATTCATTGTTTGTAAATGAGAGCTTCACCATGGGGGGTAAAAAAAAAACGGATATTGTCTCTTTTTTATAAAACTAGAGGCGTGTGATCAAAGCGTCACAACCAATCATTGACATCAGCAACATTTTTCTGAATAATTCAAAAATAAATCCGACGTCATTTGAAAACAAACCTCCAGCGGTGAACGTGCTCTCCACCCAGATCGTTCACATACAGCAGGTTGTTTGCAGCTTCATTGCCTCCAGTTGTCACAGCAGATATATGTATGTACCAAGCAAATTGTTTCAGAACGTTTTTTTTTTCCTGCTGTTTGTCAGGCGTTAATGAAAACACAAAGGATTTTTCAGCCTTTAGGCCGTTGTGAAAAAGCACCTTATTGTACTGGCAGCCGTCGTGTAAATCTTCCATCATATTCCCAGCCGCCATCAGAACAACAACGCTCGCTGCAGGCAGGAAATCAGCAGCCATTCTCCGCTGGATGCAGAATTACATTTGCATAGAAATGATTGAAGCTTTAAGGGACATTAGGTAATATCTCAATTTTCTCTGACCAACTCAATGACTGTAATTAGTGACGAGACGGCGAGTGGCGAGTTTTCAGAGGCAAACTGCAAATCGAGATGCAAGTTGACTTTTTTTTTCTTGTGCACTTCAACCAGGTCTCAACCAGGAGAGACGAGTACGTGAAGAAAGATAATTTATTACAACAAATGACATTGATGATGATATTGATATCAAAACTTGACAGAGAGTCTTTGGTGTTTTGGACTCTGGGGGGGGGGGCGTCCTGATGGAAGATTCACTATCAGAGAATCAGAGAATCTGGCTCTGGTGGTGGTGATTCCGGATGGGTGATTCGATTTCAATTCAATCTTATTTGAATAACCCCAAATCACAACAAAAAACATCTCAAGGCACTTTACATACAGAGCGTGTCTAGACCAGACTCTTTATGAGTTACTGATAGAGACCCAACAGTTTCCATCAGGAGCAGCACTTGGCGACGGTGGCAAGGAAAAACTCCCTTTTAACAGGCAGAAACCTTGAACAGAACCAGGCTCAGTGATTGACAGCCATCTGCTGCGACTGGTTGGGCTGGGAGAGAGACAGACAGAGGTGGGGGGGCATGTGATACTACGATCCACAGGTGTGGCGATAGAGATAATAACGAATCTGAACTGGTACATGTGCAGTCGGAGGCCTGAAAACACGGGTCCGGACTCTGCAGCTCTGGTGACCCATGTACTGTAGATGTGGAAAGGGTGACAGATTCCATAGGAGAGGGTGAAGATGATGAAGATACTTCCAAGGCGAGGCGGTGATGGGGAGGTGGAGGGGCACGCAAATCACCGGCATGAAAGAGCTAGGGCAGAGAAAGATCGTATTTTAAAAGGAGAGAACGAAGATGATTGGTTAGCAATGAGGGTGTGGCACCGTGCTATTGGGTGGAGGAGAACAGCTGGATAGACAGCTGATTACAGGTGATGGCAACAAACACTAAGAGCGGGAAATGAGTGTGAGCATGTGCAGTAGGAAAAATGAGGAACAGCGTGAACAAAAGCGTTAATGTCTTCCTGGTTGAACTTGAGCTACAGCTTCATTTGTCGTCCATCTTGTTTCAGAGGTCAAGAATGAACTTTGAGCCATAAGATGCACATCGCGTCAGACTGTACATGTTAACACAGTTTAAACATGTTTCTTTCGAATCTGTGTTAGTGCAACTGAATTTTTGTAATAAAGAAATGAGGTTGCTCCTTTTTTAAAAATCTGAATAACTGGGTCAATCAACATCGGACGCTCCAGGCTGCAGAGCTGCTGGTGTATTTGGAAGGTGGGATGAGCTCAGTAAACAGGAACAGACGCTTTTTATTTCCTGTTATCAGTTCCCCTGAGAATATCGATTTGTGTCTCCGGGTCAAAGGCATTGATTTGAAGTCCACCGCTGCGGTTTCCTGAATTTGAACCCCGGTCGACGGCTACGCATCGATAGGGAGGGAAGACGTGAAAAATGCAATACAAGCAAAAATATAAAGCAAAGGTCAGTGCCTCCGTTTTAGCATCGTAGATAACAGCAGATAATTTCCACTTGAGAAAACATCCCATGTGACATCTCTGTAGCTCTGTGTGTGTGTGTGTGTGTGTGTGTGTGTGTCGCATGCTCACCTCGGACAAGTGGCATTAAAAGAACAGTCCTCCAAAATGTCATTTAGCTGTTTATTTGGCAGTGGCTTCAGTGGGAAGACAGAACAATGCAACTGAGGGAACAAATGGCTTTAAGGTAATTTTGCAGGCAGACTAAATGATTTGTATGAATTTTAATAACACTTAATGATAAAATTCAGCCAACAGGCGAAGTCAATAGAGAACTCATTAAAACTAAATGTTGTCTTGATTTTTAGCCAAATACGGAATAAAATTGAGTGAACTTCTCGCAGTGGTTCCAGCGATATCTGCACCTGCTGTCAAACTGTCAAACTTCTCTATAAAGTTAGTTGGCAAATGGACTCATATGGAAAATCTTCCTGCCCCTGAAGAATAAAATGTGATCGATCTTTCAGTCTGTTCACTCAAGTAAATGAAGTGGGCTCATCCCCAAATTATGCAGATTACTCACATTAAAAAAGTCAGCTGGGATCACACAGACTCATGGCGTTTTAACGAGCGACTATCCAAAGCCTGATTAGATGAAATAATTTGGACTCAGCCTGACTCAGGTCCTGGATCAGGTCTTGGTTACTTGGAACCAAGTGGAGCTGTGACCTGTAGAAATGAGCCCTCATTAATGATTTGGTAGCAGTGACTTATTAAAGCCTCTGAGTCATTAATAAAAGCTTCTTCTATCGTCTGTTTTTGTAGCTATTAAAGAGCAGGGAGTCACGTCTTGGACAAAATTTCTGGAGTTTCTGGTGCAATGCTCTTTAAAATTCATCTCTTCATTTGCATGAGCCAGACCCCGACGCCGCTTCGGCGACCGAGGCCCAAACCGCGGCGATGTCCCGATCTGTCGGCTACAAGCAGATGAAAGCGCCGGGTCGCGCCAGGTCACAGCCACATCTGGAGGAGAGGAGCTTCCTCGTCCCTGTGGGGAACGTGCAGGGGGAGTCATCAGACTGTCGCGCACCAACATCAAAGACAAACCTCTCTTTAATGATTCATAGCCGCGGCGGGCGCAGCGACTCGGCACCGCTGGGACCTCCAAACCGCCGCTGCCGACAAAACGGCTTTGTGGCGTTCGACTAAGTGTTGAAGCGGACAAATCTGCGTGTACACAGCGAACTCATAATGGCTTCAATTTCAAAAGAGAATCAGACATGAGAGAGCATTGTTTTGGGTTATTAAAGTGGTTCGGGGGGGGATTTATACAAATGAGAAGTTTAAACAGTTCTGAAGAGTCTTGGGGGCACGGCGCTACTTTTGGAGAGAGCCAGAAGAAGAAGTGCATGATCACATTAGCATATATTACATCTGGGCTTTCAGTGGGGAAGCGAGGCCTCCAGGAGGGCCGGCGTCTGTGTTTGTTTCTAAATAAAGGAGACTGCCGATGAGCTCATCCAGCGAGGTGTGAAAAAAGCCTCTATTAAGAATGTCTGTTTATTCTCTCTGCACAAAGAGGCTGAGACGTTTCAGAGCAGCCATGTTAAAAACTGAGCGCTTGTATCTGCACAGCTCTGCAGCACAGAGCCTCAAGATCTTTGGTTCCAGCTTGATCTTTTTCTTTACATATAAGAAAACCGCTGCTCAGTGTTTCAGAGTTTTCGGAGTCGAGCGGTTAACTTGGAGAACTCAGGGAGGATGTGCTGCTCTGTCACACTGAGCCTCTGAACAGCAGCTGCAAATATTTGAGAGGTTCAATTGACTCAGATCATTCTACAAAGGAAGAACTGTGTGACGGCAAACGTGTGAAAACCAAACCTCACTCTGCTTATATTTTTTCTTCCACTTCTATTATGTATAAAATCTGAAAAGATAACTTTGCAAGAACTGTTGATGCAGATGAGAAAGTTCTTTATATCATCACATACTGCAGCTGTTGAGCTCAGTGAAAAGTGATTCCTGACCTTCACTTTTCATCTTCAGTCCACTTATTAGTCGTTATGCATGATAATGTAATTGTACATAAAAAAACACAGATATTATAGGACTCATAGCTCCTGCACAGGTCAGTCTCTGTCGCCATCCATCACCTCTTCAGTGACAGTGAACGTTGTCTCAGGCTGCTTGTTTCCCGGTGAAGGTGGTGTTAAGCTGGCAGGCGGCCGGAGCAACAACCCGGCGACGGCTGTGTGTCAACTTAATTGACTCTGAGTAAGTGATAACGTCTTAATTGAACCAGGCAGCTCAACAGTGACGCCGCTGTTCACACACTTCCTCTGCAGTCGACGAGACGAGTGAATGATTCTCCGCTTTGTTTTCAAACCAGACAAAACAATCTGTCAGGGTTTATGATGAAGATGATTCGGCTTTTTTTCAGCGTGACACACACAGATTTGGAGTTTTGCACAAGGTTTTGATATTTTGAGAAACAGAATCTTGCACAGGAATAACTTTTTACCAAATATTTTCACAGAAGACTTTTTAAAATTAGGAGGAAAACACAGGTGTAAATAATGAAATGAATTTTGCTGCTTCAGTTTCAGGGTCCTGCTGTTGTGCATGCAGACTCAATGTCATGATTCTGGTCGCTTGAACCATAGACTGTATAAAATATGGACGTAGTGTCCGTGACGTCACCCATAGGTTTCTGAAGAGCAAAAATGAAGCAAATCGTAGTGCGCAGCCATCTTGGTAGCCTACCTCCGGTTACTCCAAATATGGACAAAGAGGTGGAGCGAGGGCGGAGCTGAGGCGGGTCGAATGAACGCTATTGGCTGAAAAAAGCCGCTTTATTCGAAATAATCAAACTAGCTACGGCTAACCAGCTAGGTTAAATGCTAAATATCGTTGCTAGCCGGCTAACCCCACGACGATCTCTTTCCCAAACTCAGTGACTAGAATTAGCCGGGGTGACGCCCTTTAGACCGTCAGTGGCTAGTTGTCAATCAAAGTGACGCCACTTAGATTGACAGCTATGAATTGTGCATAATGATGTATGCTGTATATTTTAAACGAACGCCTTATAGAAATATTCTCCCCCCCCCAGAGTTGTCATGGAGTAGAAAAACAGCTTATGAGACTAGAGCCATGTTTTGAACCAGGCTGTAAATATGTTTTTTTCTGTCGTAAAATCGGACATTTTAACATGGGGCTCAAATGTAATTGACTCCCTTCTGCGGCCTGCTCTAGTGGTTATTGGAGGAACTGCAGCTTTTTTGCACTTCCGCATTGGCTTCATTTTTCAGCGCCGGAGGTTGCCGCTTGGCTTGAACTGACCCATAATGTTATTAGTAACATGCAACAAGTCAAAATGTCTGCTCGGAAAACCACTTCTGTATATGACTGAGAGAATTCAACCACCACAGCTCCAGCTCTGTTCTCTCCTGCAGTGACCTTTTAGAAAACAGGATGATTATATAGATTGATCATTTGGATCCATATCTGACCCTTTTGTCCTCTTTGGCTTCATCAATGATCCAGAAAATTGAGTTTATTCTAGTGTTTAATGTCAGACAGTTAATTGAAAATGTATATTTTATGCTGCAGTAAAATAAGATAAGCAAAAATGAATTATCTTATCTTATCTTACTGCAGCACACAAGCCTGAAAACTCTGGTTGTCAAACTTACAGAGAAAGAATAATGTGAAACATGAAGCTGTGAGCTGATGTCATCTATTATTCACCTGTTTATGTATCAGCTCACTAAA
>JBBMOC010000909.1:0-16986 GCA_037975185.1 Centropyge bicolor | reverse complement strand
TTTTTTTTTTTTTTTTCAACCGTCTGCTTGCTCTTAGTTTGGCTGGTGATATGAAGTCAGTTGAAAAACTTTGCTCGTACTGAACGCGGTGCTTTTGAGAAGAACACAGTGAACAAGGCTGACATATTATTTCCCTGTTTGCCATCACTGGATGTTTGCATGAATCATGAAGTTCACACAGATCATTAAAAATAAACAGTCTTACAGACCATTTACACACATACACACATATAGCTGAACACACAAAGTAGCCTGTATTCATATTTTTATTATTGAGATATACTGTATATAGGCTTTGAATACAGTAGATTAGCAACTTCTGATCAATCCATATCAATTTCAGACTTAAAATAATATACCGTTTTAAGCCTCACCCATTTCTGCACTCACTTCCGGTTTAGGCCCCGCCCACTCCGAATACAGATACAGATACAGATAGTGGTGTACTCGCTCATCCCTATGTTCAAATGCGTAGCGCAAAATCGCTAAAATCGGAATTTCAACGCTAATTTGCGAACTTCCTGTTCGGAATTCACGATGGTCGTAAGAGACTTTTTTGTTGGTCTTGCAACACTTGTTCTGCACGCCAATTTTCGGGCCCGTAGGCCGAGCCAGTTGCCCTGGCTGATTTTCAGGGGCCGCTGTGGAGCACGAATTTTCGTGCGGACACTGGATTCATTAAATTTCTCTAAAGGGCTGCATTTTGTGGCTAGGCATGTTCGCGTTTATCTCAAGCCAAGTGCCCGCAATTTGACGTTAAAAAGGGGCGAGAAAAAAAAAAAATCCTCAGGGTTACAATAGGGCCTTCACACTTCAGTGTGCTCGGGCCCTAATAAAGCTGAGAGTGATGATGACGGGGGTCCGGTTCAGGAGGCCGGCGCCCGGCTGCAGGAGTCAGAGAGTGAGGGGCTGCTGGTTGTTGGGAGCGAGCGCAGCAGCTGTGATGTGTAGTTTTTTTCATGTTTCTGTGTCAGACTCCTCTGGGAGCAGGATCTAACATCCTGTACTGTATGTGCTCGTCTCACCACAACCACAGCGCTCCGACAGCTTTTTTTAACATCTCAACATTAAAAACAAACAGAGTGACAACAACTTCTTCATGTCGCCTTTTCCTTTTTTTTTTTCTGTTCCTTAGTATTTTTTCTCCCCCCCTCCCTCCCTGCCTGTCTCATTGATGTCGGCTTTTCAAGAGCACAGGAGCAGCACTCAAAAGAGCGTCGTGGCTGTTTTCTCTCCCCTCCCTCTTCCCTCCGCATCCACACAAAGAACGCTTTCAATTTTTAATGCACCAACCTCAGAGAGAAGACGCCCCAAACAAGAGGGAGAGGAGTCGTAATGATGAGCAGCTTTAAACAGATGAGACGCTGTACTTTGCTCAAAATATCTCCTCTGCTTTCAGCTGCAGAGAGAGAGGCAGGATGCAGCGATGGTTCTGACGATGTTTCCCAGTGCGACGCTCGGAACAGCTCATAATGCTCCTCGTGCGAATATTTGTTCTCTCAGCGTTATTAGGAAGCTTTTGTCTTCTTTTTCTTCAAAGGGGCGAAATGGTGTCGACGCCTTGTTTCTGCCCTGTAAATAACATGGAGTTTAAATGACTGTACAGCAGTTTCCAACAGTGACCCTCAGGATGACCCCGTGACCTCTGTCAGAGCAGGTTCCAAACACACAGGTTTTACATTGATACGTCAGTGATAATGGTCGATAATAAGTCAGATTCTGCTCTATCGATCATCTCGATGTCGTCGTGACAGAGACGAAATCTCCCATGATTAGATGCTCCATTAACTTTCAGAGCTGATGTGAGGCAGCATTTGGACTTTCTTTGCCAAGACACAAAACCTAATGTCGTCATGCTGATATTCCTCCAATCATAAACAATCAAGCTGATCCTGATGTGGTTGTTTGATGAACGTCCTCTAGAGGTGTGCGATACTGCAAGATTTGGTATCAATCCGATACTACGAATATACAGGGCCAGTATCGCCGATACCGATACGAATACTGATACTTTTAATATTTAAGGTTGATGTACCATCACACTGCTGACCCTTAGGTGTTTTTGTGGTTTTTCCTTGGGATTTTTTTGTTATAACCCAGGACAGAATTTGTTAATATTTAATATTTTTTTCTTAAAAAACAAAGCGAAAATTAAAACAAAATCTTTTTAGAGGTAGAATGTTGAGAAACTACAATACAAATATAGAATTAAATTTCCCCCCTTCAGTGCACTTTTTTTCTCGATTTTTCTCAATTAAAAAAGTGTACAAAACTATCACACCACAACAAATGTTATAAAAAAAATCTGCTTCACAAACTGACATTAAAGTATCGATCTCATCAAGCTAGTATCGATCCGATAGCGATACAAACTTGATATCGATACTATCGATATTTGGATCGATATTTGTCCTCCTCTTCTCGCCGTCACAGGGAGCTGAAGCCTGATGTCACGTCCACGTCCAGCCTCCGAGCTTCTCCTTCATCAGTCTCTGTTGAAAAATGAAGCGTCTTTCTGAGCTTTATTTTCCATATTCTAAGATGAATTGGCATCTGCTACAGAGTTCGCTATTAGAAAATGAAAAACTGATTTTAACAAAGTTGAACAAGGATTAATGAAAAAACGACAGCTCCCATGAAAACGTACTGTAATTTCATTTCTCAGCAGCAGCCGGGTGAGTTCTGCGTCAGGCGCTGATGTGGCCTTCACCCTGTGATCCTGTTGTTAAAAAGGAGGGTCCGCGGTTTGGTCAGGCCGACCCCGGCGATTTGTCCGACCCCAGATGGAGACGGCGGCCGCGCTCCGTCCATCAGATAAAGTGGAGGGAACCTGCTGGCTTTTCTCCAGCAACAAAGAGCCGCTGATAGCCGACACGGCCGCCGCCGCGTTTCACAGTAAAAGCCCCTTTTTTCCCCACCTGTTCTTTCTCTCTGTGAATCTCCTGAAATCTGCTTGTCCCTGCTTGCTTTGTGAGCATGTCACAGTATGTGGCAGGTATCAGCCCCCGACCGCCACTTCCTGTCAGCGGACAAGACAAGGACAAAAGGCTGCGGCGCAGCCAGACGAGGAGATGTAGTGGAGTCGAAGTGTTAACCCCCAGCACCCTGCAGCAGAGCGGCTTCGCCTCGCCTCGGACCAGTAACAGGTCACAGGCTCGACCTCAGAGGGAAAATTACAAAATCAAGTCGACAGAAGCTGCAGAGAGAGAGAGAGAGAGAGAGAGAGAGTGAAGAAAATCTGGAGCTTCACTCTCACCTGCACACGAGAGGCAGCTGCTGGACACACAGATCCAACAACAAGGAATCTTAATCTGCTGCAAAAATCATATCAAAAAATTCAAAATGTCTTTTTCCTAAATCAAATTTCACAACAAAGTTAAATGTCCAAAAAAAAGGTGAGATTATTTCACCTGTCTGCTTCACTAAAGTTGAGCTCGCTCTTCTAAGTTTAAGAGATTGTTTTATTTTCCGACTCAGTAAAGTTCAACTCAAACTATTATTTAAAGGCTAAATTAAACTTCTGTTGGTTTCTGACTCTCTCCTGATCTGGTGATGAGAATCTCTTGTTTTGCCTCCTGTTTCATGCAGAGACACAAATCACACCAGGTTTGAATCAGGAGCAGATTAATAAAGTTAATTAAACCAAATTATTTCGAAGTGAAAACAAACGTGAACACACAGAAAATGTTTATTAAATCCTCCACAGATGTATAAACCTGTGACATGTTGTGTGTTGAACACTGATGCAGATGAAATGAGCAGGTCAGCGGAGAAGCTGCTGCGTTCGTCACAGAGAATCGACAGCGGAGCCGACGGAGCTTTTCCAAACACGTCAGCCGGGAAATATAATAAAGTTTATTAGAGCTGCACTTGTCAGAACAGTGACTGCGAAGTGTGTGAGTGAAGACAAGACTAAATAAAAAACCACTGAGATGAACAGTAGAAGAAGTAAATTCAGTTTACAGAGGAATAAAACAGCCAAATGCATCAGGAGTAAAAGACGTAAAAAGGGAAACGTATAAAGAGCCGTCGTCGTCTAAAGTGTTTTAGATGGTGATTTAACAGACAGGCTGATGTTTATCTCTCAGGAGACGAGTATCTCCTGTCCATCAAGTTTACTGAGAGCCGGCCGCCGCTGAGCTCAGCTGAAACCTGCCTGCTGTGTGTGTGTGTGTGTGTGTGTGTGTGTGTGTGTGTGTGTGATGGGTGTGTGTGTGTGTGTGTGTGTGTGTGTGTGATGGGTGTGTGTGTGTGTGTGTGTGTGTGTGTGTGTGATGGCCTCCAGCTCGACGGGGTCCAGACCTTTGGATCCGCCCACTTCACCGAGTTGACTGATTGGTCTGGCATGGTGACATGAAACCTTGGTTTCTGGGCTGAGAAAGGAATCGATCCAATGAGGTCAGCGTCGAGATTAACGATCAGCCAATCAGAGCCGCAGGCTGGATGAATGCTGCTGTAAAGTTACTAACCAAGATGGAGTAATAACAACAACAAGATGGACGTGACCATCGAGACCTCGTCCCCCACTGCTGCCGAGGCTGGTGTTAATTTTCTCACTGAATTCGAGGTCGACACAGTAAACATTAGGATCCCCCCCCCACCCCTGAACAGCGTCTTTTCAGAGCAGAAAAGTTTGAGCAGTTGCACCATATTACGAGAGCTGCTCTGTCAACCCGGAGCCAGAGACAAAGCGTGAGCTGCAGCAGTTGAAAAGAGACCCGCTCCACACAGACTGTGGAGCTGAGAGCTGCTGTGGTTCACACTTGTTACAGCCATGCATCGGGCTGCATGATCAAATCCAAGTGTGTCAGTGAGCGGCTTCGCTCCTCCAGCTCCTCTCGCTCGCGTCTCCCCCCGGACCCAAACGGGTCACTGAAGAGAGGCTCGCAGTGAGAGCCCAACCAAAATATTTGAAAGTGTTTCCTCTAAGAGGAAAGAGTGGGTCTGCATCGGGGGATGGTGGGGGATGAGAAATAGAGAGATTTATTCTGGCTTTTTGTCATGGTTTCAATCTTTCATATTTGTGCGAGCGGGGGCCTCCGGGAGCGATGCCGATGGCGCTGGACAGAGCTGCCCGGACAACAAAAGAGGAGTCTTTACTTTTCATCCGTCCTGGCCTGGCTCTCCCGGGGTTAAGATGACCATCGATCGGCCGGCCTGATAAACACAAAGAGCTGCTGGTAAAGGAGCTCACAAAGCAGTGCAGCTCTGCCTGTCAATTACCCACAGTCTCCACTAAAGCCCTCTCTGTCTGTGTCTGTGGCCTCTGAACGCACGGGGCCGCCGCGCCTTACATCACACCCCCGGCCGGAACACTGTCGCACCAGGGGTGTGAGGACATTTGGAGATAATGTTGTTTATTCTTTCTTTGAAAAAAAAAAAATCTTTCAATTTTGTGGAGAAAAAAAAAGGACTGAAGGAGCTATTTCACAGCTCAGAGAGCAGTTCAGAAGTTTCCCCCCTCCCTCATTTCTGCCACCCACACCCCTCCTGGGAATCACTTCTCCCATGTCCTCTAGACCCACCAGCATCCCCCCCACCTCCTCCCCCCTCCTCGTCCTCCTCCTCCCGCTTCCTCTCTGGCTCTCGCCGAGAGATCACATGCTTGCAAATGGGCCCCCTGGCCGGGCGGCTCGGCGGTTGGAGGGCTCCCTGGTGGATCCGCCAATTAGCCCCGGCCCCCGGCCTCGGAGAAGTGGAGCGAGGCCGGCGGTGCAGAGAGCTGCGTGACGTCCCCAGAGCTTCCTTTTAACGGGTGACCGCCAAAGATGGGTCGAGGAGAGGCGAGGAGAGGAGAGAGGAGGGGGAGGGGGGGCGCAGGGCGAGGGCGGGGGGGGATAATAGATGACCCCTTTGTCTGTTTTGCCGCTAAGGATTTTGAATCAATTGCAGCTTGTGTGGTGCTGCCAGGCCTCGCAGCCTCAGCTCAGGGGGAAGAGACGAGCGGCACAATGTGGAAATGTTGGAGGAGTCTCCTCCGTCTCTCTGAGGCCTGGTGGAAATTAATGTGGCTACAGTTGAAGATGCATCTTGGCTTCAGATGTTTCCAGAATGGCTCAATTAAGAAACACTGTCTTCACATTGTAACATGGACGATTAAAGCGTCACCTCTGACCAGCTCTGTTTGTGATGACGGCGCCAGAATCAGCAATGTCGATGCAACAAACCAGCTATTAAACGTTTAACTGCTCAGACCGATCGCCACGACGACGTCAAATTCATGTACAAGCCCGAAAAATGCTGAATGTGCAGATGAAGACGAGACGTTAACTCTGCTGACTCGACCATCTGATCGTCTGTGTTCAGCCTCGGAATGGGAAAAGATGGAGGCTGTGGCTGATGTAACGATAAACCCCCCCAAAATTGTTCAATTATTTGGGGACAAAAAAAAAAAGAATCCAAATACAGAAAAGCAGTAATTTTTCTGGCTGCGACTGAAACACAAACAGCGAGCGCCCTGATGAGCCGGCGGTGTGAACGCAGGCCGCCTCCGGTGTCGACGCCGCTGTTTACACTGGACACACACAGACGAGTCAAGTAGGTAGCTATTTACACACAAGCCCCGCTTCGTTAAATCAACAGTTTCCTCTGAGCTCTTCCAGGAAAGGCAGACTGAATTAACGAGAGCACACAGAGTCACGACTCCGGCGGCGAGATAGCGCCGACGTCTCCGGCAGCAGAGCGCAGAGGTAAAGTTTGGCCCAAACTCTTTATGAGCAGGACAAAGCAGGAGCAGAATTAAAGAAAGTTGGAAAGCGGAGATTAGCCGAGGCGAGGGGGGTGGGGGGGGCGAACAGCTGGCCGGGACAGATACTGCTGCTTCAGACCTCTCCCCAACCCCGACGGTAAACAAACTGGCAGCCTGTTTGATTTATGGAGCGCGTCAGCGACCGGACGGCCATTATGGCTCCTGAAAGAAGCCGGAGAGAGAGAGTGTCATCGTCAGCGGAGAAACGTGTCCATACTGCGGCTGTTCACAGGTACGGCCCACTTTGTCCCGCGCTCTTTGTCAGCCTGGCATCTCCAAACAGTTTTGCGATTCAGCCGAGGCGAACGCCAGCGCTGTAAATCATCGGCGGCAAACAGAGAGGAGCTGTTTGGCACCGGGAGACGCATCTTTGTGTCTCCTCGCCGGAGACTCGGTGGAGTGATTAATCATCACACTCTTCAATGTTCGGAGGTAATTTATGACTTCAATTCATGGCCTTTATCATTATGTGCGGGCGGGCAGGTGGGTGAAGAGGAGGCTCGTCTCGGGAAAACGCCGCTCCACGCCTCGGACGGAGGAAACAAGCGGCGTTCATTGTGACGCCGGAGCTGAGCCGTCACATTGTCCCGTCATTGATCGCCCGTCACGTGGCTCCCCCGGGGGCCAGCCAGGGTCCATCAGCTCCGCACCGGCCCCTGAGGTCACTAATGGCTTCCAGGTGAGCTGTGAGTGGGGCCTCATGAGCAAAAGAGGGACATCTTTCAGCTGGAATGGACGGAGATGGAGGCTTTTAGCAGAAAGTGTGATGCAATGAGAGCTGATGGAAGCAGCCTTTTCATACGGACCCTGGCTCTGTAGCATCTTCTTCTTCTATGGTTGATATGATCCATTTCCTGTTGCAGGCGTCCACTCCAGCAGAAAGAGAAGAAAATGAGTGGGGTCCCACTCCAGTGTCAGAGTGGAGGATGAAAACAGCACATCCATGAAGAGTCGTGACATCACAGCTGGTCTTCACCTGCCGGACTGAAGGCGTCTCCACAGGATCCGTTCAGGAACAGTCTGGTGGTGAGGTGGTGGTGACGGATGAAACGTTGGTATCTGACTTCATGTCTTTATGGAGAGATGCTCCTACCTGCAGTTCATACAGATCATCAGTGTCATCGTCAACTCATGACTGAAAAACATGTCTGAAAAAATACTAATCTGTGTTGTCTTCATTTCTTTTAATCAGAAATGTTAAGAGGTGGAACTAATCTGGACAAAGCTGTTTCTTTACATCCTTTATTTATTATATTCATTCACTCTTTCTCTGGTCTGAACAGAGCGACTTGAACCTGCCAATACGTTTCCTTCTCGTTTAGTTGGATGATTTTTGAAAACTTAAATCTGGATAACATTGTGATGTTCTGTTATGTGTGTCTATTGTTTCTATTGTAACAGTGTTTTTCTCCTTAAAAGAGTTCTTCTTCATCTTCACCTTTCTGGGATCAGAAGTTCTCGATCCTCAGAAAACCTCATTTTGTAAACGTCAGTCAGATTCACACCTGGTTGAATAAAATGAAAAACATTATCACAGATTAGCAGCACGGCTTCAGTTCTCCTCTGACCTTTGACCTCTGCTGCTGCCGGCGTGGACGAGCGGATGGAAGCTGACACACACGTCCAGCTGTGAGAGTGAAAAAGGCTCAGTCTGACGTACAGAACATATTTAAGATGTTCACTTTATCTGTGTGACCTCCCCCCCCACCTTCCCTCCACCCAAAACTCTCTGCTGCTCTCCGCCGGGAGATAAGATGTTCTGCTCGCAGGCGGGAGAGGAAAAGATGGAGTCCGTCCTCATTCATCACTTTTAGATCAGTATTGATCAGCTGGCAGGGCGGCAGCGGCGGCGGCGGCGGGGAGATTTACGCCGGCCTTTTACCATGACGATAGGGGCGTTTGACCCATCCAGCGGCTAAAAGCCTCTCAGCTCGCCGCCGGCTCTATCATCTGCAGCGCCAGACATGATGGCCGATGAGATACGCCGACGCATCAATCATCTGGAACGCCGGCTCCGTCTCCTCCGCCCCCCGCGGGGAACTGAAGGAGCTCCTGACTCCGCTGGTTTTCGGGCCGTTTGTTGAGCAGATAAACACGAGCACCTTTACAGCTCACATGTGATTCTCTGACTCGAACATGCGGCAGGATTTACGGACGCCGCTGTGTTTCCTCCGAGCTGCTGTACGTGTCTCTGCCAGTCGCTCTGGACCTGATCTGATCTGAGGTTTTGTTGGCGCAGTCACTTTACATCACCGTGACGACTGTCAGCGCGGCCGACGTCTGCCAGGTAACGAGATTCAAGTCAGGAGAAAATATCTGGTACTTAAGCCTCGATGTTGTCAGTATTTCAAATCTCCTGCTCCGTGAATAACGTCATGCAGGTCCAATGATTTATATTATAAATGACTACATTAAAAAAAATAAACTCACATTTGTACAAATATTTACGTTCATATTGTTTCACGAAGCTTTTAAAAGCATCATCTTATTTTCACGTGTAGCAAGTTCAGTTTTCAAACCTTTTTCAGTGACTTTTACAAATGTGTTTAGACCATAGACTGTATAAAATATGGACGTAGTGTCCGTGACGTCACCCATAGGTTTCTGAAGAGCAAAAATGAAGCAAATCGTAGTGCGTAGCCATCTTGGTAACCTACCTCCGGTTACTCCAAATACAAAGAGGTGGAGCGAGGGCGGAGCTGAGGCGGGTCGAATGAACGCTATTGGCTGAAAAAAGCCGCTGAAAAAAGCCACTTTATTCGAAATAATCAAACTAGCTACGGCTAACCAGCTAGGTTAAATGCTAAATATCGTTGCTAGCCGGCTAACCCCACGACGATCTCTTTCCCAAACTCAGTGACTAGAATTAGCCGGGGTGACGCCCTTTAGACCGTCAGTGGCTAGCTGTCAATCAAAGTGGCGCCACTTAGATTGACAGCTATGAATTGTGCATAATGATGTATGCTGTATATTTTAAACGAACGCCTTATAAAAAAATTCGCCCCCCCAGAGTTGTCATGGAGTAGAAAAACAGCTTAAGAGACTAGAGCCATGTTTTGAACCAGGCTGTAAATATGTTTTTTTCTGTGGTAAAATCTGACATTTTAACATGGGGCTCAAATGTAATTGACTCCCTTCTGCGGCCTGCTCTAGTGGTTATTCGAGGAACTGCAGCTTTTTTGCACTTCCGCATTGGCTTCATTTTTCAGCGGCGGAGGTTGCCGCTTGCTTCAGATGCATGAAGCTGAACACACGTCTGATCCTGTTGAACAGATCTTAATCAGCGTGGAAGAGGCCGCACATGCACCGGCTTCCTTCCTGCTCCCTCAGCCAACCAGACACGGATGTGGAGACGCCCTTAAACATCCATCTCTAATTGATGCTTCTGCCCACTTCGCCGCTCATTAGACCTTTCAATGAGAAGAACAGCAAAGAAGGAAAAAGTGCAATGTTACTGATTGTGTTGCATCACGGAGACTGTGCCGCCGCCGTTACACACGGCTGTGGCTATTTACATCAGCCGGACCGCGGCCTCACACACACACACACACACACCACCATCGCTGTAATATCTCCGTCATCATTATTAAACATCAGAGGGATAATTAATGATTAATTTATCGAGCTCATATTGAAGCAGCTCTTACAAAGTGCTCCACACTCCAGGATCAAATGAACGGATCATTAACAGGCAGCTGAGGCTTTGAATGTAAATACAAAGGAATAATACAAACCATCACTCACAGATAGTTTAATATCCAGTTTATAAATGTGCCTCTGAGTGACGTTTCACGGACCGACGTGTCGACTGGAAGGAGAATTACATCATATTTCACCTGCAGCTTCTTCGGCTGCTCCGATGTCGGACCTGTGACGAGAAGCTGCACGAACAAACAGAGAAATGAGGAGGAGGAGGATGGTGGGCTGCGTCCGTCCAGATTATTATATGTAAAACTGTATAAGAATAATTTATAACTTTTAATAAGCAGCCTGTTGATGTTTGTAGACTCTTGAATTATGCTTCATTGGAATCTGAAACCTTCTCCAGATGTGTTCCTGTTGGCAGACACTGCACCGTTCACCCACCAATCATCGCTGCTTAGAACAGTGGTTTTCAAAGTGTGAGGCGCGCCTCCTCTGGGGGGCGCCAGAGGGCTTCAGGGGAGGCGCAGCGAGTGAAAAAATAAACCTGAAAAGTAAAAAAAAAGTGTAAACATCTGATCTGATCGACATCGATTTTTAGTATCTCAAGTGAAAGTGAGAGAGGGCACAGAGTCTGGGGCGAGCAGAAAACGGAGGAAGTATGACCCTGATTATTTAAAGTTTGGCTTTTCATGTATTGGTCAGGATGATGCTCCGCTGCCACAGAGTGTGATCTGCAAAGAGCTGCTAGCTAACGACAGTATGCCACCATGTAAACTCAAAGAGGCCTTAAATCGAATGTATTCAAAAAGATATTAAAAAGCTCTGTGAAAATTTGCTTAAAAAAGATGTTAAAATGTGTTTAAAAACACGCTAAAAACATACAGAAGTTAAAATGTGTTTTAAAAAGATGTTTAAAAAATGATGTTAAAATGTGTTTTAAAAATGTTAAAAACATACAGATGTTAAAATAAAAGATATTTATCCACACAGATAAAGATGATTAAAATGTTTTAAAAATATGTTTAAGAACATATAAACATGTTCAAGATGTTTACAAAAATAAAGATGTGAATAACATTTATAGTTTAAAACCTTTTTTAAGCCTGTGTGGAACATACAAAGTGACAACAATAACAGTAATAATAGTAATAATAATTAGGGGGGGTAAAGGGGGGGCGGCATGCTTTTGAGTTCTCTTTAGGGAGGCTCGCTGTCCCACACTTTGAAAACCCCTGACTTAGAACAATGTGTGAGGCAGTGATTCATTTCAACAGACACTTTCTTCGCCACATTTCTGTCTCAACAAACTCATTCAAGCTGCGAGAAAAGGTCTGCGGTCGGAGCAGTAACACGAGCGCCTGCAGCCGCTGCTTTCAACAGCAGGAAATCGGACACAACTAAGAATCTGTTTCATTCAAATCTCTACAATCCTGAAAAAAAATCACAAAACTGCTTGAAAAGTGGAAACTCTCAAAAATCTTCTGGTAAAGTGAGTCAGTAAGTAGAAGCTGTGCTGGAGGCCAGAGCTGCATCATGACATTGATCCCCAAGTGCTCCACCCCCCATCCCCCCACCCCCCGCTCTGTGACCCTGTTTCCAGCCGAGCTGCTGAGGCTGTTTGCTCCCTTCAGACCACACTGATAGAAAGGTTTTAATGGAATCAAGTTACATGTTTTTTTTTTCATCACCTCTGTTTTGGGAGAGGTTTTTTTTTTTTTGGCAGAAAATGTCACTGAATCATCCATCGCCATGACAACAGATGTAAGCCAGCGGCTCGGCGATGCTGGGTCGGCTCCTCTCATCTTTTGTCTCTCGTGTTCGCGCCTTTTAACTCTGACAGCCGAGACGGTATCAGGAGTGAATCAGAGAGGTGGTGGTCCATCGACTGCATCAGAGCCAGCTCAGAACGACAACGCAAATAATTACACTTTATGTCCAACAGATGTGAATTATGAGAAAGTTTTGAGAGTCTATTAAAAACAACATGATCCTGGTTTCATCTGAAGTTTGTTCTGGATCTATGGGAACAAAAATATCAAAACAAAGTGATTAGTTTGATAAAGGAATAGTTCAATATGTTGGGAAATATGACATAGAGACAACAGGAAGTGACTGGTCCATTACAGGAAGTTACATTGATGGAAGCTGCATTGATTTGTCTACTGATTATTCCCTTGATTGATAAATAGGCATAAGGGCTTATCACAATTTCCCAGATCCAAATCTGCACAATTTAGAAGCAGACACTCACAAGTGTTTGGCATTTTCGTTTGGACAATGACCTTAATGATTTATCAGTTATCAAGAGATTGCAAAAGATTCATTTTCCGTCAGTCAATTAATTAATGATTCAACCTGTTATTTCAGCTGCATAATCAACAAAGGGAGGATGAACTGCAGTTCAACAAACATGGATGTCAACAAAATTCAAAATATTCTGAAACTGAGACAGGATTTGTGGTAGAAGTTGAATCCCCCCTCCCCCCTCCCCCCTCTGATATCTGTCAGTGAGAGCCACGTCAGGCTGAAGATAGAAACGAGTTCAGGAGTCTGTCTGGTATCAGGTCGCCTCCGCTCCTCCAGGTCTTTCTCCAGAGCAGCAGCCTCTGTGTCGTGAGCTGTAAACGTCTGGGCGATGTTAAAGCTTCTGTAATGACACACACACACACACACACACACACACACACACACACACACACACACACACAGACAGACAGCACTCGTGCAGCTGATGGGGATGTTTCCAGAGGTATTAAAAGTGCAGTCATGTGTCTGCTGAGCTGCGGTGTCTCTGTCTACTGGAGCATCGTGTTTTCAGTTAAACCTTGATGCAGATCTCCAGAACTGATATTCCAAATGTTAAAAGCAGCGTTGCACAGCAGGCTGATTAGATATTTGCAGAGCAGGATGAGAAGACAAAAACACAAACAAACGCGAGCACCGAATCAAACTAAACCCAAAAAGCAGTGGCACGCCATGAACCCAGAAGCTTTTAATCCTGCCTCTAGTCTCAGCAGCTTGTCGAGGAGACGCGACAGAAGAATCAGCATCTTTCTGGTTTTTTGTTTTTTCTTTTTTTTTCCTCCCAACAAAAAGCCGCATGTGTACTCAACTCTTACCATCGTCATGTAAGCCTCTATTCAGCGGGGTGTCTGGCAACTCAAGGCAAACTCCTCTTTCCCTCCAACGCTGCAGCTGTCAATCAGGACCCCCACCCACCCGTCTGCTGCCTGCCTGCCTGCCTGGGGGGAGATTGCCCCCTGTCGCCTGCTGTCAGGACTGCAGGAGTGATGGACGGATGGATGGATGGATGCATGGATGGATGAACGGACGAAAGGATGAACGGATTGATGGATGGACAAATGGATGGATGGATAGAAAAATGGCTGGATGGATGGATGGATGGACGAAGGGATGGATGGACAGACGGATGGCTGGATGGATGGAAGGAAGAATGGATGGATGGGTGGATTGATGGACGGATGGATGGATGGATGGATGGATGGATGGATGGACAGACGGATGGCTGGATGGACGGATGGATAGATGGACAGATGGATGGATGGACGAAGGGATGGATGGACAGACGGATGGCTGGATGGATGGAAGGAAGAATGGATGGATGGTTGATAGATAAATGGATGGAGGAATGGATGGATGGATGGACAGATGAAGGATGGGTGGATGGGTGATAGGTGGATGGAGGAATGGAAGGATGGACGGATGGATGGACAGACGGCAGGATGGATGGATGGAGGAATGGATGGATGGATGAATGGATGGATGGATGGACGGATGGAGGTGTTTTCCCTCTGGGACCTCGGTGAGCCCCTCGGTGAATCAGACCTGAAGTTGATCTCACAGAGAAAATCATCCATGTTTAAAATGTGAACTTTATATCAACTATGGAAGATCCTTGTTTAAAGCATCATGAAAGTGTATTTCTGAGATGATCCAGCAGATTGTTTGTGTTATGAGCCAAAAAGGTTCCTGTGGTGGAGCTTTGATCTCTCGGTTTATCTCAGGCCATGAAAAAACCCAGGTACAGTTTGTGCTTCCACAGCAGATGATTTTTTCCTCGGTGGGTCACAGAGCTGTGGAGTGGAGTTAATTCTGGTGTCCTCGACAGTTGGAACTCTTCAAGGCTTGTGTGGACACGAGGAAACTCTCCTGGTTGAATCATCGGTACAAAATGCAACTGCACTACAAAAGTTCTTTGATAAAAGAGTCAAAGAAACAAAGGTTGTACTTCAACTCACCGAGAAACATCCCATCACTGAGACAAAAGTCAAAAAGCTGCAGTAAAACATTACATCCGGAGGAAGCGTGATTAAAGATTGAGGAGTTGAAATCAGCTCACTCAGAGATTCTGGGTCAGTTTGGGATGAATTCACTAACTCTGCTGTTTTGTTCCACATTCCAACGACGAAGCGTTCTGACTTTGATTCCTTTCTCCTCCAACGGCAGCCGAGGCTCATGGGTATTGTACAACCCCGATTCCAAAAAAAAAAAAAAAAAGTTTGGATGCTGTGCAAAACATAAATAAAACAGAGCGTGATCATTAGCTAATCCTTTTTGACAGATACTAGAAAACAGGACGAAGAAAATGTTTTTAATGTCTGACCTCATCAGCGAAATCTGCTTATTCTGACTTAATTATTCTTTAATTATTTTGAACATGTTTCAAACCAGTCGGGTCCGGAGCAACAACAGACTGATCCACAAACAGCTGTCTGGATCCTTCCACAGGTAAACAGGTTCATTGGTAACAGGTGAGAGGATCATGATTCAATGGTTCATCCTGGAAAGACTCAGCCGTTCACAAGCGAGGATGGAGAGAGGGTCAACACTGTGTGAACACATGACTGGATGAAGGAGATGAACACATGGAGCCAGGAACAACTTCCTTGGAATCCGGGTTGTAGAATTCAGAGCCGTCAATCAAACTCTTATAATCAGGAGTGAGATGATTGAAACTGACAGCTGTAATGAATAAAGCCTGTGCAGTAATAGGCTCTTACAAAAAGCTGCTGCTGTAATTTACTGAATGTTAGTTTTTAAGTAGGGATGAGCCGGATACTCGTTTCAGACGAGTATCCGTTACGGATAAAGCATTTTGGACGAATACGATTATGATACAAGTAAAATCCGTCAATATCTGTGCTCGTGCTGAAGGAAAATCCTCATTGTGTAACTGACTGTCTTCGCGCTCTGTGATTGGCCAGTCACACACAGCGCCCGCCCCTCCCTACACAGAGACGTCTCTGCACGTCTCTCCCAACATACGCGCGGTGCATTTGACAAGACAGAGCTGAAAACGGCTCGCGTCGCGTGGGTCAATGCTTCCGCTCAGGTCGTTTTTTTTTTTTTTTTTCAACCGTCTGCTTGCTCTTAGTTTGGCTGGTGATATGAAGTCAGTTGAAAAACTTTGCTCGTACTGAACGCGGTGCTTTTGAGAAGAACACAGTGAACAAGGCTGACATATTATTTCCCTGTTTGCCATCACTGGATGTTTGCATGAATCATGAAGTTCACACAGATCATTAAAAATAAACAGTCTTACAGACCATTTACACACATACACACATATAGCTGAACACACAAAGTAGCCTGTATTCATATTTTTATTATTGAGATATACTGTATATAGGCTTTGAATACAGTAGATTAGCAACTTCTGATCAATCCATATCAATTTCAGACTTAAAATAATATACCGTTTTAAGCCTCACCCATTTCTGCACTCACTTCCGGTTTAGGCCCCGCCCACTCCGAATACAGATACAGATACAGATAGTGGTGTACTCGCTCATCCCTATGTTCAAATGCGTAGCGCAAAATCGCTAAAATCGGAATTTCAACGCTAATTTGCGAACTTCCTGTTCGGAATTCACGATGGTCGTAAGAGACTTTTTTGTTGGTCTTGCAACACTTGTTCTGCACGCCAATTTTCGGGCCCGTAGGCCGAGCCAGTTGCCCTGGCTGATTTTCAGGGGCCGCTGTGGAGCACGAATTTTCGTGCGGACACTGGATTCATTAAATTTCTCTAAAGGGCTGCATTTTGTGGCTAGGCATGTTCGCGTTTATCTCAAGCCAAGTGCCCGCAATTTGACGTTAAAAAGGGGCGAGAAAAAAAAAAAATCCTCAGGGTTACAATAGGGCCTTCACACTTCAGTGTGCTCGGGCCCTAATAAAGCTGAGAGTGATGATGACGGGGGTCCGGTTCAGGAGGCCGGCGCCCGGCTGCAGGAGTCAGAGAGTGAGGGGCTGCTGGTTGTTGGGAGCGAGCGCAGCAGCTGTGATGTGTAGTTTTTTTCATGTTTCTGTGTCAGACTCCTCTGGGAGCAGGATCTAACATCCTGTACTGTATGTGCTCGTCTCACCACAACCACAGCGCTCCGACAGCTTTTTTTAACATCTCAACATTAAAAACAAACAGAGTGACAACAACTTCTTCATGTCGCCTTTTCCTTTTTTTTTTTCTGTTCCTTAGTATTTTTTCTCCCCCCCTCCCTCCCTGCCTGTCTCATTGATGTCGGCTTTTCAAGAGCACAGGAGCAGCACTCAAAAGAGCGTCGTGGCTGTTTTCTCTC
>JBBMOC010000908.1:0-16986 GCA_037975185.1 Centropyge bicolor | reverse complement strand
TCCTCCTCCTCCTCCTCCTCCTCCTCCTCCTCCTCACCCTCCTCCTCCTCCCTCTCTGCCCCATCTCTTGCCTCGTTTCCTCTGTCATCCTCACGCTCATAGTTTAATCCTCCTCCCTGTGCTGGACCCCCGCTGCTCATTCAGTTCACAGCCTGTGTGTTAGTCTGGGCTGGGGTGAAAATGGGAATGAGGTAAATGGGGGGAGTTGAAAGGGGGAGAGGTCAGTGGTGTTGGATGAGCAGCATTTGAACAGTCTTTGGGGAATGAGGTCACCCTTCCACACATGTAGCATACAACATGTCACATGCATCCTCACCTTTGTTCAGGGGAGGGGCAGCACCTGCCATTCCCTGACTATTTCAGCATCGGCCCTAACCAACAGAAGTTCTCACATCTTGTTGCCAGTTTGCAGAGTCATCACACGTCATCATCAACACTTGCTCCTATGAATTCTCCACGAAATGATCTGCTCTGTTCACACATGGCTTCAATCAGACATTAGTAGCTCCCTGGTACAACACACTGCTGGCAGGGTAGAGATTGTTAAACATTCCCAGCTCCTCCGGGGAACGTGGAGACATGTTCAGGGCTGCAGTTGTGTGAAAGGAACTTCAGACTCCCACTGCTTCTCTCTGTTTTGCTAACAGCCAGAGACCGATGCAGATGGCTGTTAGTGAATGGCTGCTACAAATCCCTCTGCTTTGGACAGAGACACAGATGAACTCTGGGCTTTAGATGGAAAAGACTGAGCGAGAGCCAGAGAATAGAGGATGTATGTGTGATCTCATAGTGCTGTTAAGAACTGGTCGAAGCTTCAGACCCTCAGCATGAGGACATTTAACACATCCCTCATTCTTGATCACGGGAACAGTTTAGGATTAGGACTTGGGCACAGGGTTAAAGTGAGATTTACGAAGGGTTTATGTTCGATCAAGCACAAAATAAAGGAGTTCCAAGACTGAATAGAGATAATTCTGATCACAGTTATTCACCCAACCTGAGACGCTTTATGGAAATGAGTTGATGGAGAAGCTGTTTTATCAGTTCCAGTTTTTGAAATGCATCCATACTGACAGTCAACAGGCTCATATTTGGTTTCCTTTAACATGGCAGCACATTATTCCACAGTATATACTATACTACCACAGTATATACTATACTACCACAGTATATACTGTACTACTTCTGAATAACTGAAGAAGCGGCTGCAGCTTGTGTGTGAAGCAGCTGCAGGAGCATTCAGTGGGTCGACCACCTCATCACATGGAAGAGTTGATCAAAATCTGGATTTGTCCTGTTGGAGTTCCAATGACATCACCTCCTCACTCTGCACAGGTTAATGTGCATATGCCTGCCTGTATGCTGACTGGGTCGTTTCCAAGCAGAGCTAACTACAGTATGAGCTGAGGCACCTGCCAAATGCTCTGACAGATCTGAATCCAATCCAGAGAAATCTGCCTGGTGTCACTTCCTGTAACGCAGCCTACAGGATGTTCAAAGTCACACTGACTATAGCAAATATGCTTAGTGAAGTCTGTCATTGTTCACATTCATAATAATTGACAACCATGATGCTCCACATTTAACAGACAGCACATGTTCAGTGACTGAGCCTGACGACTGCTGCATGAGCCGGGGGCAGAGCTTCAGTTCAGTGCAATCACAGATCAGACTTTCTGAACATTTGAAATGAACTCAGGAAACAAGATGTGACATCAGTCACTGATCACTGAGCAACTTTATGATAAAGTGGTGTCATTGGTGATAATATATGAAACTATAGGAACAACCACCACTTTTGAAATCTCAGTTTGCTCATGAAAAAAGTTCCATAACTTGTGGAGTAATTGGTCCAAAAAACAATGACACTCATCTTAAAAACACCTGATTTAGTTTTTTTCTGGACATAGCTCATTTGTGTTCAGATAAACTTGGATATTAGTTTCATAGTTTTGGCCATCACATCACATTGGTTTGTAGACCATTGAATGGTCAATGTGATCATCTGCCTCTTCATGCTTTTACATTGCACGACTTGGTAACAATGTTGCCATGAAATGAAAATGAAAATAAGATCCAAGTTGTGGAAACACGAGTGTGCTTCCGTGTGGGTTGTTTCTCTGAATGAGCCCTCAGGTACATTAGCTCGCCAGCACTTTGCTCAGGTGACCATTTTCTAACAGTTTGTTCAAGTGAAGTGCTAAATGAAATTGTAGAATTGTTCAAGTGAAGTGAGTTGGCTGTTGTCAAGGTTCAACTAAGAAATGAGCCCCAAGCCCCTCGATGGTTAGAAACAGATTCAGGTTAGGATTTGGGGTTTATGTTTAGATTCAGAGTCAGGTTAACAGGAGAACATGGTCTTGGAGTGTTGGAACATTGATCAGTCTTTGTGCCTGTGAACGCAGGTGCAGATCCAGTCGTGTAGTTTCTAGGTTTGAGACCCAGCTGTTTCAATGACCCTGCTTCGCTGCAGTTGAAAGGTGACAAAGCACAAACACCCAGGAAGTTTGTGAAGACGTGATGATTTTCTGAGCCTTTTAAAAAGTGCTTTTGTGAGAGGCAGCAGGATTTATATAACATGCTACCCTGCTGCTGCTGCCTGCCACGGAGCGGAGAGCTGCTCCAGTTTCTCCTGATTGAAAAAAGGACTCAAACACACAGAATCAAACACACACACACAGAGACATGCATACAGGCACACAAACAGCCTTATATAACTGTTTACTAAGGCATTCTGGTGCAGTCGTTCTATCGGCGGGTTAGGTCTATTGACAGGGTCCATTGATGTCTTTGAGCTCCTGCAAGTCCACAATGGCAGGGCCACAAACATAATCTTTCAGACACACACAAAGTGGATTACAACTTAATGAACTTCTTTTGTGGTAGCACTGGACAACACACACACACACACACACTCAGAGAATTAATGTGACCCGTCCTTCTCCACTTCTTTCTTTTCTTCCTACAATGACTGGTGGTTTATGGGTTTCAGCCCACATGAATCAGTCGTCTTCAGCTCGGTGTGTTCGCGGTGGACGACCTGTCTGACAGCACCAACACACAACAAATTACTGTAACACAGGTCACTGCCAAATCCTTCCCCAGCCTGTAGGCCCTGTTCCATTGTGTCATTAAGCCAGGCATAAATCAATACTATTATCCTGCCTGTGTTTATTAGCTGATATAAATCCATACTCATTTGTCTGTGCTGCTCGCAGCTCCATCATTATTCAGACAGTGATACACAGGACTGTGACTCCAGCGCTCCGACTGTAACTTCACTACAATGTTAATAAGGTTAAAGCAACATTCAGATGAAATTTTAAATAGGCAGGTAAGGAACCGCTGCCTCTTTATCGATTCACCGTCTCCACTTGTCAGAAGTGTTTTGATTTATAGATATGAGACGACGGCACCTTACGACAGAGAAAGTCAGCAAATTATACAGATTCCAGAATAGTTCTGACGTCGTGTAACACATAAATAAATAGAATGTGGTAACTTGCCAATCCTACTTGACATTAAAGCAGTACAAAGACAATACATTTAATGTTTTATCTCATCAACTGCTTCATAGTCAGTTTATTCAGTAGTTGCTAAGACATTTCAGTCTGGACCAAAATGGTGGACTAACCAACAGATGGACGGATGGATGGATGGATGGATGGATGGACGGACGGACGGACGGACGGACGGACGGACGGACGGACGGACGGACGGACGGACGGACGGACGAATGGATGGACGGACGGATGGATGGATGGATGGATGGTTGGATGGATGGACGGATGAATGGATGGATGGATGGATGGATCGATGGTTGGATGGATGGACGGACGGATGGACGGATGGATGGATGCATGGATGGATGGATGGATGAATGGATGGATGGATGTATGAATGGATGGATGGACGGATGAATGGATGGATGGATGGATGGATGGATGGATGGTTGGACGGATGAATGGATGGATGGATGGATGGATGGATGGATGGATGGATGGATGGATGGTTGGACGGATGGATGGATGGATGGATGGATGGTTGGACTGATGAATGGATGGATGGATGGATGGATGGATGGATGGATGGATGGTTGGATGGATGGACGGATGAATGGATGGATGGATGGATGGATGGATGGATGGATGGATGGATGGATGACAGACACGATGGACCACAGGGTGTAGAGCACTCAGTATGGGAGTATCATGCAGCCTCCCAGGAAGGCTTGTGCCAGGGCACTGTAAAGGAGGCTCCAGCTGATAACTGAACCTCAGACCTCAGGAGGAGCAAGGCAGATTGTGTGCTTGATTGTGTGCTGGTCATGAAATAGCAGACCAGCGAGTTACTGTGGAAAAGACAAGAGGGCGTGTCCCCATCCTGTCTACGTGTGCATGTGGTGCTTTTTTTATTTTCTTTTCTTTTTGGGAGTTAAATACATGTGAAATTGATTGATAAATTGCTAATGATGATATATAATGTGACTTCATATTAGGGACGTCCCGATCATGAGTCCCAGTCTGATACTTCTGTAAAACATTATGAAACTAACTAAGAGCAAAGAATGTTCCATTGTGGGCCGGCTTGTCTTTCGGCTCGTTTGCCTCAGTAAACTCTGTGTCTTGTGTCGGGTCTTTGTTTTCGAGGTGTCGTATCAAGTTTGTGGTGTTAAATGCAGCTTTGTCTTTCCCACCTCTCGAGATCCCCATTTTGCATGTCTCACAGTTTGCAGTTACACTGTTCTCGTTGTTCTCTCTGAAGCATTTCCACACAGCAGACATAGCAGCAGATTTCACACCTCAGCTTCAAAACAAACTGCTGCCGTGTTCTGCACATGCTCTGTTCAGTGGCGTCTGTCACAGACACAGACCTGGCCTGTAAACGTTGGTAGTTAATCAATACTATTTGATTCTCATTTATTTTTAATCACCAATAGCCCATATGTTGTAAATGTGATTAAAAATAATAACAATAAATATACAGATCTATATATAGATACAATTTATCCGATACCAGTCATGTGATCGACCCCGATTTCCCCATCAAGTGATTGGACAACTCTACTTCATGTCTCCCATATTGCCTTATAACCGATCATTATTCTAAAGTGTCGCCCATATAGGAAAGATCAGAGCATCATATGAAGTTCAGCAGAACAGTATTTAAACAGCTGCTGAGACAACATGTACACATCAGACTGAAGGTCTGCTGAGGCCACGTTCAGTTTTGAGCTTTCTGATGAACTCTGCCCATTAAATGCTGTATTTTAAGGTAAATTATCATCATTAAATTCAGATCCAACTGTAATGCTTTGACAAAATGCAGGAGATGTAACCCTCAAATCTTACCTTTTCTTTGTTGTGAGAACAGAAAGTGACCTTTTCAAGGTTGCTGCTCAGTGATTGGCTCACATTGAGGCCATGCTTTCTCTCTGATTTTTTGTCTGTTTTTTCCTCTTGTCATTGAGTTGAATATTTTAATAGTCCCGAGCAGCAGTGAAAAGAAATACAGTTTCCATGTTTTAAAGGAGGGCAAATGTTATGAATAGCCCCGACGTACACTCCTGTTATTGAAATATGAAAGTACAGAACTCCCACTCACAGATGAAATTGGTAAACAGCACTCGCCCCAAATCTCTGAATGGACTCCTGGTTTACCGCCTCAAGGACTCAATTATGTTTTCAAGGTTGATGAAAAAAGAAATTATTTTCTACAAAGGCAATCCATTATCTTGAATGCGATTGGCTCATGTGAAGGAAAGTCTGGCATCATAACAAACTTTATCATTCACATGCAAACCTCCCAGTGTTCTGAGTCCTGCTCTGCATCCTCCTTAAACACTCACTTCATTCGCTCCATTTAAACTTATTAACTCAATCATCCATCCACTTTCAATACTCCTTATCCTGTTCAGGGTCCCAGGGGTCTATAGCACATCCCAGCATGCACTGGGCAGAGGCAGTCGGGTTCGTCAGTGTGATCTAATTATTCAGTGTGTGATGATCCGGAGTGTTTCTCCCTGGCCTCTGGACTGTCTTTCATACCGAGGTCACTCACTGGCTTATTGCCTTGATGGCTTATAGAACTGATATGGAAGAGCTGCAAAACATAGGGATCATCATTTAATATGATCAGGACAAACAAAGGTGAAAGGCCTTGAAGGAGAATACATAATATAGTGAGATTAAGCTGCTAATGTTTTAATGTATTCTGAAAATCACACGAGCTTTTTCACCTCATTTTCATAACGCTCTCCATCTCCTGTACAGCCCCACTCATGATTTAAATGTCCTCATTTATATATGTCTATTTATGGTGTCAGAGCACTGCATGAGTATTAAACAGCATTTTAAAACCACACATTACACATGTCTTCATTAAGTCGGCTGTTTTTCGGGGGTGGGTTTCTTCTGGGGGAACTTGGACTCATGACCATGTTATTTCTAAAATCCTTGAACAGAGGTACGATCATCTGTTGGCCCGCTGACATTTAGAATGAGTCAGCACAAAGTCAGTTACAAATAACACCTGTGGCGTCGTTTCACCAGAGCTCCTCTGTCTCTGTCTTCAATAAGAAGACATGAAGCTGCTGGGTTTTTCCAAATGATCCACCCTGGAGAGTGTATTTCTTTTAAACACTCTGGTATTAAAACACCAGCACAAAAGAATGTGTTTTCAAATCTAACCTGCCACATTTAAGAAAGTTTTCAAATTTCCAAAGAATTTCTGAGTCAGAACAGGGATGAATTGGTGCTCAATTTCTTCTTGTTAATAAATTAGCTACTGCAACCAAACCAGTTTTTTCTGTGAGTGCACAGCAGATCAGCTGGGCCTGCAACAAACACTGACATTTTGTCCACACACAAGCATAAAATACCAGTTATAAGGAGAATGAAATGTCCAAAAACAAATGAACAATGAATTAACGTTTCTTTGGGTTAAATGCTTTCTTTGTCCTAATTAGTGTCAAAACACATAGTTATTTACAACAAATGATGATGAATTATGAATTATTGTTATATATATTGTTATAATAATTATTATAAAGCTTCACCTCCTGGGGAGACGACAGTTGCTACAATGAGCTGGACAAAGGAAGTGAGTCCAGGAGATGCCAACAAGTCCTCCATCATGAAACTCAAGATGAGGAAACACTGGACACTGAAAAAAAAAAGATGAGATACTCACATAAAACTTCATGGGAGCTGTAGTTTAATAAATGAATTGAGCACATTGTCTGATCTGCAGTACCAGTGGCTCCTGGAGCTCCTCTGCACCGTCCTCTGGCTGGCTGTCATGTCTGCCCTTGAGACGGAGCACAAGCTCCACCCTGTTCTCCATTCATACTTCAGATCCCTGATCCATGATGCAATTACTGCAGAAGTGAAGAATGGAAGAAACTCATGCACAATGAACTTATGACATTTGCAGGTATGTGCAGAAAAGACATACGTGATTAACTGAGCTCCTCAGAACAATTTAAATTTTCTCCTGCATGGCAAGAGCAAGAGAAGAAACCACGTATCTCCAAAGTGTTTTCAGTAACTATTAAATATCATCCTGTCCTGTCATCCTGGCCTGTGGTAACCAGATTGGTAACCCCACCATTTTTGAAATAAGCCATTGGGTTGTATAAGAGTTATGAGGGTTGAGAATTCTTGTGTAAATACCAAGCTTGGAGATACATGGTTTAGGTGGACAGGTGAAAATACATCTCAGCTCTAACGCACCTGTATTGTATGGGTGCACAACCGGCTTCTTTGGATTCATCCTGGCCGGGGATTCATCCTTGGCACTCTCTCCTATTGGTGGTGACAAGAGAGGAACAGCACATTAACCTCCTCTGACATCATGATCCTGTAGAACAACACTGCCATTCTCTGTCAGGCTGTAATGGTGGGACTGAGGTCTGACATCCCTGTGGACACAGTGGCCCTGCACAGTGGACACAAAGCCTGTCTTCTGCAAATTACATCTGTATTCAAGTCATTTGCATGAGCTAAATTGCATGGTGATGATTTACAAGATAATGACACAAAATGTTCACTGTCAAGGTTTTTCAGGTCCCACTGTTGGTAAGCCAAAGATGACTGAGGTTTGCATGGCACGCTGTAATGCTTCTTGGTCAGGGTTAGGGATCCTGGTCTTTGGTTAGTGTGCTCATGTAAAGCATGAGGCGGGAAACAAACTACGGGCTTGGACATCAAAGTCATGTGCTTTGTATGGCAGTACACCAACCTGAATTTACTGTGAATGTAATCCAGTTGTGTTTCCTCCAAAACATTTTAAACAGGAAGATTGACATTTAATCACACTGAAGACATCATAACTAAAGACATGAACACATGTGAAGAACTGATGTGGACTTTATTAATGTGGTAATGGTCTGAGTTTATGCTTTTATAAGCCTTTGAATCATTTTCATACTATATGTACTTTTTACACATACATTACACACAAACAATGTTAAATATAACACCTATAAAATCAGATCCACAAAGGAATTACAAACACATGTGATCTGTTATTGGACTGCAGAATTCTGAAAGGGAAGGTCAGCACCACAGTAAGAGGTCAACACAACCATGTAGGTGTAGGAACCTCCCACTCAGAAGGACAACCCCTGACCTAATAGCTATAGACAGTTTAATGTGTGTCAGACTACAGGGACTACTAAAATACACACAAGGAAAACAAGAGGCAAAATGAATAAAAGAGAAAAAAAAGTTTATATCCAACTCACAACCACTTTCATTCAATTCAGTTTGATTACAAATCACAACAGAAGTCAAGGCACTTCACATACAGAGCAGGTCCAGACCACACTCTTTGTAATGTTATTTACAGAGAGCCAACAGTTCCCATCATGAGCCAGCACTTAACCACAGTGGTGAGGAAAAACTTCCTTTTAACAGGCGGAAACCTCGGACAGAACCAGGCTCTTACAGAGAGAGAGAGACAGAGAGAGAGAGAGAGAGAGAGAGAACATGCAATACTACAATCCACAATGGTAATAATAACAATAGTAATAATAGCAGCAGTGTTGAACAGAGACTTGTGGGCAGAGGGAGGCTTGTAAACACAGGTCCAGACTCTGCAGCTCTGGAGGCACATGTACCTGCAGAACAGGACAGGAGAGAAGAGACAAATGACAGGGAAGAAAACTAGGAGAGAGGGAAGAAGCTGCAGAGGTAAGACGCACTGATGGGCTGTGAATGAACACAGGCAGAGGACAGAGAGAAGGAGAGGGAAGCTCAGCTGTGGTGAGTCCAGGATTCCTCTGTATAATACTGAGGAGGTGAACAGAGGTGTGTGAAGCAGGCGGGATAAAGGCTGGGCGGGGGGAGCCACATCAGTCAGAGACCATATCCCACAGATCCATTCATACTTCAGTCAGTCCACCTTCGCCGGGTCGGTCCACCTGCACACAGACAGAGTGTGTGACCGACGCTCAGCAGCCTGTCATCATATATACATATAAAGAAAGAAGCAGTCCTTTTCATAAAGCCATATAAGTGCAGGTCTCATATGTTTGTTTTGGTCACACACGAACATGAGAGAATTCATAACCTTCATATTACCTCTGTGTTCACACAGAAGCCTCTCACACTGTTTCATGCTCCTCACACTGACTGCGTTCTTGTTTCAAAGATGCTGAACTAATGCTTCATAATGAGGATCCCTGATGATAAGTGTAATCTGGGAGATCTGCAGATTGTAAAACGTCTTCATCACAGAGGCTGGTGATGCTTAACAAATGCATTGCAACGAATACGTGTGTGTGAAGTGTGGGGGAAAAAACAGTTCTTTTAAGTTAATCCACCAGGAAGTTCACTTTAGAACAAGTGTTAAAATAAACAACACGCAGGTACACACTCACACACACACACACACAGAGTTAAAGTAAAGTTGAAGCTACTAAACCATTCATGCATTATGAGGACTTGTCAGTGGGAAATAACAATGGAGCATGATTATGGTGTTAATAAGAAGCCTGGCTGTGGCTGCAACAATACACACACACACACACACACACAGTAAAGGCAGCAGCAGTTTAACCCCTGGGCTAGCACCTCCCACAGAGCTATAGATGGCAACACAGTCTTCAACACGCTGGCCTCCTGTGGACTCTTTACTGGAGAGCTCAGAACGGCCTTGTTCTCTGTGATCTCCCCTCCTCGTCTCCATGTCTCCCATTCTCTCCTTCTGTCTTTTTAAATAAATGAACTCTGTGCTCTGGTCCAGCTAAGTCCTGCTAACACAGGACCATTGTCCAGTGCAGCCACACACTGAGCGGCTCCACTGCAGCAGCTCAGGGAGACGATGGCTGATGAGCTGAGAGTCTTTCTCCACTGCGCAAAGTTACAGCAACAAGGGCTGAACATAGGATGGAAACTTCAGTGTGGTTGTGGGAGAATACATGTAAAAAGCACATGTTGCCTGTCCTGAGAGATGTCTGACGACCTGTGGAACGTGTTGTGCCACCAGGCCATGCTTAAGATGGAGGACAGAGAAGACAGCAGTCATCTGTCAGGCATGAGAAGAGCTGATCTGAGGAGGCAGTGATATGGTCTGGCCTGGTCAGGACCAGTAGACCTACTGTCTGGAATAGACAGACAGTGACAGCTTCATTTTGGGTCCTTATTTAAACACAGAGAGACCCGTGTTCAAACACATAAACATGTGCATTTAAAGCATAGACACAGAGATTGAAAATGGAAATGCAGGTGTAACATTATATGTCAATATTTGATCTTAAAGAGAGATGACAGTCAGTCCATCTGTGGAGTGGAATAAGCTTAAAATGCCTGTTTTAGGAATAATGTTAATTAAGATAAAAACGTTCCTCTGCAGTCTTGTCAGGGTGGGGGCAGAGCCCAGCCCTCTCAGAATGGTGCCTGAGACCTCATGTTCCTTTGGTCTGCAGACAGAGAGCCAGGAGTGTCTCTGGATCCTTCATGATGTCACACCTGTGTATGAAACCAGGTTCAGCTCCATGTGTGAGAGCAGCAGACAGAGTCAAACTAGCATCTCTGAGCTCTGAGAGCTCCAGTACTGCACATACTCTGAAGGAGTTTTCAGAGGACAAAGAGACCACGTTTATTCTTCCACAGCAGAGGAAGATTCACTGAGCTTTGTCCAAGTACTCAAGGAACAACTGTTTGTTTTCTCATTGGACAGCGTTGGACCTGAAGTTTAGACTTAGCACGTCTCTCTCCCTCTCACTGATACACACACACCTACAGAGTGAGTTCATGTCCGATGCCACTGTTCCACATTGTCCTGCCTGTAGTCCATTTCTCTGTGTCTTCACACTCACTTGGTGTCAGCTCCACTGCTCTGGATCTGTTCCTGTCGTCCTCCACACCTTCATCATCGCAGCAACATGCATACAGCATGTGCTCCACAGTTCCCTGCTCTCCTTTGTTGTCACACTTACATGCACACACACACACACACACACACACACACACACTCTCTCTCTCTCTCTCTCTCTCACACACACACACACACACACGCTCTCTCTCTCTCTCTCTCTCTCTCTCTCTCTCATACACTCATCACCACCAGGATTTCTGTTTGCATTTTATTGTTATTCTGCTTATTCTGATGCAATGATTATGTAATGTAATATTTATGATATATTCACAGTATTGTGTTATACATTATATAGTACCTGGATGGGACCACATCAGGTGTGCCTTCAGTGGGAATGCTGACCCTCCCAGGCTTCCGTGACCTTCCTCGTTCTCATGACCACAAGCACCAGTGACATCACATCACAGCCATCAGGCTCATCAGTATCAGAGCAGCCACATCTACACTGAGCACACTTCATGAGGAAGGGTCATCCTGTCATACCTGCTGTTGTGTGCAATGAGAAATTATTACTAATGTTTCAGGTGCACTTACTTTCAATTTTAATCACAGTAGTTCAGATCATTTCTGGACCAGGACCACTGGTTCCAGCCTATTTTAACGAGTCTAATCATGACTCCATGTTACTTCTGTTAGGAAATGATCATACATGGTTTATATGAACTATACTCTATGTTTAAAGGGAACAACAGGCTCTGTCTGCTTTCTCATAGTAACACACAGTCACTCCTATCAGAACCTTGTATTATCTATTATGTATGAGCAAAGGTTTACATCATGTGTTCAGATGACCTCAAAATGTTTTATTACAGAAACACATCCTGACAATACAGCTGCAGGAGTCCACATGTGATTTAGACTGTCGTGTAGAGGACAGACAGGGCTGGGGTCGGGGGTAGACAGAATCATCTTTTCTAAGCCTCACACAGTCAAACAGTCACAGGTAATAATGCAAATATGTTCCCCCCACCCCCCCCACCCCCCCAGACTCATCCACAGCCCTCTTCACTACATTAATATTTTCTTTTGCATACTCTCATCTGCTGTGAAAAGTCAAGCCTCTCCAAATGTGTGGATGAGAGTTAGCTCAGACTCACAGGACAAGATGACTGATGCAGTGAAGGGCTTCCACTTGGGAGACGAACATTCAAATGAAATGATTAAAGGAAGTTTAAGCAGCAGCTGCTGTCTGAGGTGTTCCACTCACCTGTGCCACCTGTGCACTCTGAACCGGCTCATATTCAACTCAGCTGGTGCACAGCTCTTTGCAACTGCCCACACACATACTGGTACAAGAGGAGGAGGAAGAGGAGGATGAGAAGCAGGAGGAAGAGGAGGCTGAGGAGCAGGAGGAAGAGGAGAATGAGGAGCAGGAGGAAGAGGAGGATGAGGAGCAGGAGGAAGAGGAGGATGAGGAGCAGGAGGAAGAGGGGGATGAGGAGCAAGAGGCAGAGGAGGATGAGGAGCAGGAGGAAGAGAAGGAAGAGGAGGATGAGAAGCAGGAGGAAGAGGAGGGTGAGGAGCAGGAGGAAGAGGGGGGTGAGGAGCAGGAGGAAGAGGAGGAGGAAGAGCAGGAGGAAGAGGAGGAGGAAGAGGAGGATGAGGAGCAGGAGGAAGAGGAGGAGGAAGAGGAGGAAGAGGAGCAGGAGGAAGAGGAGGATGAGGAGCAGGAGGAAGAGGAGGAGGAAGAGGAGGATGAGGAGCAGGAGGAAGAGGAGGAAGAGGAGCAGGAGGAAGAGGAGGAGGATGAGGAGCAGGAGGAAGAGGAGGAGGATGAGGAGCAGGAGGAAGAGGAGGAGGGCACAGACACAGCAGCAGGAGAGCTGCCACACATGAGATCCAGGCCACTTTGGTCCACCCTGGAATCAGCGCTCATTATGGGTTGAGTGTACAGGTGGCTGGTCAGAGGCTCCAGCCTCACCTGAGCTCATGCTCTGTAGCAGGTGTCACATCTGGACATTTTGAAGTGAGAAGAGCTGACAAATCCTACCCTCTATATGATGTGACAGTCTTTTCATAAGAAGGAGATTTTGCGCCTCCTGTTTATGCAGAATGTGCAGATGACCCCCACACACACACACACACACAGCAGGAGGAAGAGCTCACCTGTTCACACAAGAACAGCAACAACACATCATAAACACAGTCAATGCAAACAACAGCTCAACACCACGTCATCACTGACAGCACAACAGTCAATCACTTGAAGCGGGTATGTTTATCCACACTGGGCTCAGAGTGCTGTTTGAAAGAAAGTCTGAAACAGTTCAACGACTGAGCTATGAATATTTACAAATAAGTTATATTCTATATATTAGCATAATTCAATACTGGTACTGTATTCCACTTTACTGCAGTACTAAGCTGCACTGATGTTTGCAGGCCGTGTCCTGGAGTCCTGGAGCGTCATGCTGCTGCAGACCAGCATGTACATATATGAAAATGCATTGATGAGGTGGCTTTCAATCAGAAACAGACGACAGAGAACAAACATCACCAGGCAGCATTGTGAGTAGCCCCCCAAGGATGAATTCACAAGCCAAAATGGTTGAGTTTAATCTTTAACTTTGCATTTTCTAACTGATCATATGTTTGAATAAAAACTGTAGACTTCTAACATCAAATCTGAAAACCCAGATATATAGGGATGCTCTGAAAGAAGAATGTGTTACTTTGCTAATCCTCTGTGATACAGCACAAAGACAACATGTTTCCGTGGACTCAGTCGATCACGAGCGAGGATGGAGAGATGTTCAACACTCTGTCAAACACAGACTGTATGAAGGAGATGAACACACAGACTCAGGAACACTTTGTAGAACTGTTGTCAGTGAACCTGGTTTGTTTCAAATGTAGTGGAGTAGAAGTACAACATAGCATGAAATGAAAACACTCCTTAAGTACAACATTTGAGTACATGTACTTCGTTGTTTTCTGTCATTGATGAAAATGGGAATGACTTTACTTATCATATTTAGGAGCAAGAAAAATATCTTCAGTTAACAGAGTAGAAGCTAAAAGGTCTGACAAAATGGATTGATTGATTGATTATTTGTGACTTTTTTTATTTTCTATATTTGCAATGATACTACAATTTGATGTAAACTTCTAAAAAGGTGGAAGGTCAAAGTTGGATTCCTCAGACTACAGCGACACACAGAAACCTGAATGAGCGCCTGACTCTATATAATAACATAGAGCCATAACAGTGAAGTGTGGGCGGCGTGCGAGCGGCTCACCCACTACACTCTGGCTCGGTGGATCGATCCACGGGTCCTTCACACCACTGTGTCATTTGGCCAGACACTGGACCCCGAGCTGCTCTGGAGGGTGGTGCCAGCACCCCCCTGCCATGGTGATGTGAGTGTGTGTGAGAGGCCAGTCGTAAAGCTTCTGTCAGTGGAGGCAGAGAAGTGCTAAATAACTGCAGTCCATTTACTGTTTAAAGTCTCTTTCATGGCTCATAATGTACCCAGTCATTTGCATTCTGTTGATTCTTAAGTGCCTGTGCTTTCACTAACACCTCCGGCAGCAGCAGCCGTTCAAAAGTAATGTGGCAAACATATTGGAAATAGCAGGTTAGCAGTGTGTTGTCAGCATCACAAAGGATATATCATATTAGCTGTTTGTCACTGAGAGAGGGAGCTGAGCGAGCAGGTCGAGCTGAACAGAGCCAGACAGAGGAAGTGACTGAGCAGGCTCCAGAGAACGAGAGAGGCCAGGCCAGTTTGAGTGAGTGTGTGTGTGTGTGTGTGTGTTTGAGTGAACGTGTGTGTGTGTTTGAGTGAGTGTGTGTGTGTGTGTGTTTGAGTGAACGTGTGTGTGTGTTTGAGTGAGTGTGTGTGTGTTTGAGTGAGTGTGTGTGTGTGTGTGTGTGTTTAACTGCAGTGAGTGTTAACTTCCATGTTCCAGTGTTGGGGTGTTGTCAGCCTGCAGACGAGTGAAGGTGGGTGCATGGTTCAAGCGGTTGTAAGCAGCGTGTGTAAAGTGTGTGCGTGGGTGTGTGTGTGATTAGAGGAGCAGCCACTCTCTTTGCATCACCCTGACGACCATCTGTTCCACCAGATGTTTTACCTGGCGGGGGCAAGAGATGTGAACACACCTGGCTCGTCTCATCCAAAGTGTAAAAACTGCTTTGTTAGGACTATGAATTATTCTGCACTCAGAGTTCAAGTTATTTCTTGATTCCTGGAAAGCACTTTATCTCCACATTACACAGAAGTGTACAGGCCCATTGTCTTATTTATAATCTCCTAAAAAATGTAATATTGTTTTCATCTTAACCTGCAACTTGTGTTAAACACTGAAAAATAAAAGTTAACCTGAACATCTGTAGCTTCACGAGCAGCCTGACTCCAGTCTGTGTTGAACTCTTCAGACTGACAGAGCAACCATCAAATCAAATACTGTGCTGATTTTCAGGGGCCCCGGAACATGAATTAAAACAACTGTGGTGATCCCTTGACGAGCACTTTCAACAAGTCTTACAATAATTCACATGTGTCCAAGACTTCAGGATAGCTCCAGATCTCTTCATTGTTACAGTTGTAAATGCTCACATGAACAAACACTCTTTTTCATGCATGTTTTGCAGCTGCATGTTAACATGGAAGTGTTAGAACATTTGCACCAGTGTGTATGTTTTTAATTTCCCCTTACACTGCTGCAGACTAAGAAGCTAAAGTGGCCAGTGGTCACTTGTGCTACTGTAATGAAAAAGTCCCCTGTGGTCCAGAAAGCATTTTCCCATCCACATGCTGTTTCAGTTTAGAGAGAGAAACAGCTTGGAGAAGATGAACTGAGTCGTTGGCCAATGCTGAGGCCGTGACACAGCATGCCGGCTGCAAAGAGCAGCTTCACACTGGATTCCGGAAGGAGGGAAAATATCGCTGTATACGAAACTTTCTGAGCTAAAAGTCCATGAGTCCACCATGTCCTGGACCCCTGACACAGGCCAGCCACCACAGCTGGTGATGGTCAGATATGAGCACACCTCGTTTGTGTCATTTCTAAACACATGTCATCCACTACGCTCTCACTGCAACACTCAAAATGACTGGTTCACACACATTAAACAGCATGTGACACTGTTCTTAGTAAAGGTTATTTACATATGTTCTTGGTAAGACTATCATGAAACAGTACAGGGATCCTGCCATGCTGTCTCCTACACCTGCTCCTGCAGCAGGACTCATTCATGTCGATCCATGCATTTAGCATTAATGATCAAGTATTAGTGATGAGTATTAGTAAAATCATGTTCATTTGGACAGCTATGGCAGGCTTGCATAGAAGCTGTTTTTGCATGAATCCTTGTTTGCCCAAAGCTCTACAACAGAGTGCAGAGTTAGCATGACCCATGGAGTCACGATGGCACCAGAATTCTCCTTGAAGGAAAGAGTTAAACACAGTTTCCTCCAGTGCTTTAACAGTGTTCAGCAGGGTGAAGTTACTTTTTCAAAATAACTGCCTGTGTCTGTGTGTGTGTGTGTGTGTGTGTGTGTGTGTGTGTGTGAGTGTGTGTGTGTGTGTGTGTGTGTGTGTGTGTGTGTGTGTGTGTGTGTGAGCTTCAGCAGCCATAAACCAACATATGTTCGGCCTCAT
>JBBMOC010000907.1:0-16992 GCA_037975185.1 Centropyge bicolor | reverse complement strand
CTAGCCACTGACGGTCTAAAGGGCGTCACCCCGGCTAATTCTAGTCACTGAGTTTGGGAAAGAGATCGTCGTGGGGTTAGCCGGCTAGCAACGATATTTAGCATTTAACCTAGCTGGTTAGCCGTAGCTAGTTTGATTATTTCGAATAAAGCAGCTTTTTTCAGCCAATAGCGTTCATTCAGCCGACCCATAGGACCCGCCTCAGCTCCGCCCTCGCTCCACCTCTTTGTCCATATTTGGAGTAACCGGAGGTAGGCTACCAAGATGGCTGCGCACTACGATTTGCTTCATTTTTGCTCTTCAGAAACCTATGGGTGACGTCACGGACACTACGTCCATATTTTATACAGTCTATGGTTTTGACCAAATGAACAAATGATTCTTCTCTCTGGAAATCTTCTGTTGTGTTGGTCTTTGTGTGCTTGTTACCACACCATCACCTTTGTACCTCCTCATTCTCACGGCTGCCTCATGGTTTTGCTCTGTATCTTACACATCACACTGATATTGCACATATTTCTGTTTGTATATGAATATGTATGTTTGTAAACTATAAATCTTCCTTGTAAACATAATTCAGTTTTCTTTTTTTAATCTCTCCTGTTGATGCTACTTTTATATAGAATTTCATTTTATACTCTATGTTCTATTTTCTTTCTTTCTCTGTGTTCAACATGAAGGAAGCTGCATCTGCATCATATTGTTCAGTCCTACATAATAACCAAGCTGAACCTAAAGGACGAGCTGCAGCACATTATTCCATTAATTTTTACATTAAACACCTGGCAGTGCATCATGGGTAGAGCTCATATCGTGTCCAGTGGAAACACAAAGAGGCAACGTTTAAACCACCAACAACTCAGTGAATCTGGCTTCTCATGAGGAAGAGAAACATTAAGAAAAGCTGTGTTAAACCCTGAACCTCGGGTCTTTGTGACCTGAGCCTGGATCACATTATGCTCATTACATTGACTCCTGGTCTCCTTCTAACAGTGTTGGGAAAGTTCACTTTCTATATGAACTAGTTCAAAGTTCAGTTCAAACCTTTTAAAATGAACTAGTTCAGTTCATCGTTCATAATTCAAAATTGTGAACTAAAGTTCATGCTTCCCCAAAATGAACTATTTTGTTCTTTTTTAGTTCTTTTTTTTTTTTTTTTTTTACGTTGCCACGAGCTACGAGCTAATTCCAGACTGTATGGGAATTAGTTTCTCAGTAAACGCATCCTCCTTCCTTGCACATATGTGAATTGTGACGAGACTGACGACCGCTGATGACGAAGTTGGTAGAGCGACAGGCAGGACTTGAGGTTGCCAGATCCGGTGGTTATCCACGACATTTTAATGGTCGTTTACCATGTGTTTTTACTGTTTTAGCTTGGTTTTTCGCCGAGGGCTCTTGAAATCTGGCACGAACGTAATCTGAACGAAATCAGAGTGCCGTTCAAGAAACAGCAGAATGAGTGCGTTCACAATTTAACGTTCATCAAGCAAAAATGAACGGGACGTTCACGTTCACCCAAAATATGAGTTAGTTCATGAACGAACGTTCTTTGAACGCGTTCGGGTACAACACTGCCTTCTAATGGTTTCATAAAACACAGACACAGTGATTCTTTATGTGAGCTGGTGCAGAGATTTGGATTCTTGCTCTGAGACTCGAGGGTTCGATGACAGTGGCTCAGGAAAATGAGCCATTTAAGAATCAGATGAGTTAAAAACAGAGCAGGAGCAGGAGAGTGACGAGGTCAGGAGGTCGAGGAGCCGAGGTCCAGAACATTCACAGATACAGCTCTCTTCATTAAAACAGCAGCTGACACACTGATCACCTGCCTCACCGTGTGTCCGTCTGTTCTGACACAACACCAGGAGTCGAGTAACTGTGGCTCGGAATGAATGAACTTTTTTTTCTGCATGATTTGCTGAAAACTGTTGAAGAATCTCAGAGCTCATGATGCATCAGTGAAGTGAAGCTGATTTATGTTAAACCGTGACGCTCTTATCTTTTCGGACTGTTACTCTTTGATCAGAGTCCCTTTGAAAAAGACACATCCTGTTTTCTGTAAAGCCGGAGTATTGCACACTCGGGGGTGATTCGCTCAGATCTAAGACAGAGCTGGGTGTGCAGGGACACAGTCATTTTCCCTAAGCCTCCCTCTGTGTCCCATAACCTGCTCTGAATATGGGAGCACAGTAACCTCCCATCCGTCTTTAAAGCCTCGCCGCTGATGCACCTTGGTTCCTGCGTGCAGCTGGTGCCGCAGCAAACACCGTCCTCCTGTCTCTGTGTAAATATCAGGGCCGGTCCCTCCGGGCCGCCGTATATGAGGACGACGGGGGGGTCGTGTGTGTGGAGCGTGGGGGGAGGAGGAGGAGTGCAGATGATAACCATTAACAAGGGACTGGCCGGGGTCATCTCTGATTTTATTAGACAACAGGAAATGGAATCACGGTGGCAGAGGTCGCTTTCTTTGTTCAGGAAACTTCTACGGATCCTATAGACGTCTGAGGCCCCACCCCCTCCCAGAGCGAGCGAGCGTCTCCTACTCCGCGGGTTTGCTCTTTCAGCTGTCGTCCTCAGGAGAAAAATGATCAATGGCTTTGTCCATTTTTTAGGAAAAATGAGTTTCTAATTCTTGAGATGACAGAAAATCTGAGCACTTTATTTTAACCAAGACAAAAAGATGAATTCAGAGACAGATCTTATATGTCCCGGCTTCTGGCAGCAGCTGGTGAAAATCCACTGTTGTAATAATGGATCATCCTGGTTCCAGGTCTCTGAACTGTGACCCACATCTTCAGGTTTTACAGAAAACTTCTGGAACGACCGAGTCGATCTGAGCTCTGTAGGTGAAGATGGAGACGTCCTCTCTCTGAGCCGGAGGCAGAGAAACCTTCACAGAAATGACTCTTAAATCTGCTCAGGTTTCAGATGTGGGAAAAGAGAGTGAAAGAAACTGAGGCTCATAAATGAATGAATGAGGCGAAAGATGATCGATGGCTTCAGGAATTTATCAAGCAAAAGTGACAGATTTCAAAGTTACACAAAATAAACCAAAGCACAGTTTCATCCAAATTTTGATGGTGAGACTTTTAAAATTGTGGAATCGATTAATGACAAATGTGATGCTTTGATCAAAAATCTTTTTTTCACATTTGCTTTCAAACAAGTGCAAACTGTTATAAAATAATATTTATCTTTTATTATGCTAATGCATAAGCTAATCTGAGCTAGTGATCAGGACAGAACGCCTGCATGAATCAATCAATAATCGGTGATCAATAATTAAACAGTCATTCTCAGACCACAAACATAGATATAAATTACAGTCGTGTTTCCATGATGGACCTTTTTCATGTTGTGTTCTATCAGTCTGAGGATTAATATGGGATGGAAACGTGTTGCGTCTCTGCAGATATTAAGCTCCACCTGTGTCTCCTCCCAGCTGGCGGCTCTACAGGAGGATCCGTCCTCAGCTCTGCCTCCAGGCTGTTCTCTTCACAAACGCACACAGGTTCAGCACGTTGACCTGCAAATTATCTTTGTTTGTTTTGGTGGCGATGCTGCGGCGCCGCCCCCCCCCCCCCCCCCGCTCACAGACGTGGGCCCCGGAGGGCTGTTAGTCGACTTTTCTGTCGTTGAACTGAGTTTTACTGCTCGGTGCCGGGGTGTGTGTGTCCCCCCCCCTGGGTTCGGTGCAGCCGCGTTAGATGAGGTTTTGATTCAATGTGGAAACCTCAGCGGGGCTGGAGAAGGACACTGAAGTGGTGGGAGAGAGAAACAGGAGGGAAGAAGAAAGACGTGTCTGTTTGGCAGGTGGATCCTGGTTTGTCTCCTGAGAGAGAGATTCCCTGACTCTGTTGATCCTGCCGGTTTGTGTGTGTGTGTGTGTGTGTGTGTGTGTGTGTGTGTGTGAGAGAGAGAGAGAGAGAGATTTATGGATAATGACAGTCAACCTTTATGTTGCGCTTTATTTTTCTAGATATTCCAATGTAAACGGGACTAAACGGACCATACAGACACATCATGTGACCTCCACACACTCATATGGGCTGAAGATGTGAAGATCACGTGTACAGAAACAAAGACAGCTTCTGCAACATTTTTTTTTAACGTTCAATCGTCGTAGCTAAAAACACAACTGTCAGACCTGCACATGCTGCTACACAGAGTCAAAGGGAAAAAAAGATATAAACCATCGTGGGCTAAATGTCTCCTAATCAGTAGCTATAGTTCAGACGTATCTGGACAAGTCACTTTCCAAAAAATACTCTCAAACATTCAAATTCTCCCAAAATGTCCTCTTTTCCCTCAGTGTTCTTTTCCAAAGATCTCAAAAATGTCCAAACTTCCTGAGTCTGTAAGTTTGCTCCTGGTCCTTGTTCTCTTCATGGTGGACAGTTTGACCTGAGAACTCAGAAATGACACTCCGAGCTTTGGTCCCTGTGAGGACGACTGGTCCCAACAAGCTCAGTGTTTATACCAGGAAATGTCCCCAGTAGGCAGGAAAACACACACACACACACACACACACACACACACAGAGGCACGTGCTTCTTCTTCTGGTCTCAGTGTCGGTGGAATATTCAGCAGAGTCATTAACATGGATAGATTGTGAGAATAAACAATTTGAACGATTGTGAGATGTGAGGAGCCCCAGGCTGTGTGTGTGTGTGTGTGTGTGTGTTGATGTGGTTCTGCATGGCTGACCTATCAAGAGATGTATCAGTAGTACCACTGTGTGTGTGTGTGTGTGTTCATGCATGCGTGTGTGTGTGTGTCAGTGTTAATACACACCAGCAGAGACACCCCCCCCCCTCCCCCCGCCCCCACTGTCCCACCACAGTAACACAACCTGCTTATTTGCGAGCTCACCAACTGTAAAATTGCAAACTCCCACTGAATCAACTCTTAACCAAACACGTCTAATGATTTCACATTACAATCTGATTGTTGGCTGATTTTTTTTTTCTCNACAGCACGATGTGGATAAATCATAGACTGTATAAAATATGGACGTAGTGTCCGTGACGTCACCCATAGGTTTCTGAAGAGCAAAAATGAAGCAAATCGTAGTGCGTAGCCATCTTGGTAGCCTACCTCCGGTTACTCCAAATATGGACAAAGAGGTGGAGCGAGGGCGGAGCTGAGGCGGGTCGAATGAACGCTATTGGCTGAAAAAAGCCGCTTTATTGGAAATAATCAAACTAGCTACGGCTAACCAGGTAGGTTAAATGCTAAATATCGTTGCTAGCCGGCTAACTCCACGACGATCTCTTTCCCAAACTCAGTGGCTAGAATTAGCCGGGGTGACGCCATTTAGACCATCACTGGCTAGTTGTCAATCAAAGTGACGCCACTTAGATTGACAGCTATGAACTGTGCATAATGATGTATGCTGTATATTTTAAACGAACGCCTTATAAAAAAATTCGCCCCCACCCCCAGAGTTGTCATGGAGTCGAAAAACAGCTTATGAGACTAGAGCCATGTTTTGAACCAGGCTGTAAATATGTTTTTTTCTGTCGTAAAATCGGACATTTTAACATGGGGCTCAAATGTAATGGACTCCCTTCTGCAGCCTGCTCTAGTGGTTATTCGAGGAACTACAGCTTTTTTGCACTTCCGCATTGGCTTCATTTTTCAGCGCCGGAGTAATCCCAGCAGTCGTCACTGTTGCAGCTCCAATATCCAGGCAGTAACAGAGTAAAGGAGGGAGCCTGAATGAGATCATGTGACGTCGAGTGTGTGGGATAATTAAGGGGGCAGTCAGACAGTTTAATGGGGGACGTTTGGTGGACTGACTCCGACTCAGGGGAAGGAGCTGGTTCTCTGGAGGAGCGGACGTCAAACAGGCCTCACAACATCTGCCAGATGGAGCTGGTTCAAACAGACCCTGGTATCGGTGGAGTCCTCGCAGATGCTGGCAGCTTTCCTGAGGCGACGGGAGCTGTCAGTGTCCTCCAGGGCTCGGAGCTGCGTCCCCGCTCTGAGCTGGAGATGAAGCGTGTTGGGGTGCTCTCAGAAGAGCAGAAGGTTGCAGCTTTGTTCAGCAGCCACAGGAGAAACATCACAGCTGTGCCGGTTTCCTGACCAGTGCCGTGGTCTGGACTGTCCAGAGACCTGAAGCTGGACGCCGTCTGCACTCTGTCTCTGTTGATGAAGACTGAGGCACAGAAGTTTTATTCTCTTCTGATACGTTCAAATATTTACTGATTCCTCCTCTCCATACGGGCCGTTTCTGTTCTGAGTTAGACAGGAAGGACAAAACAAAGAGCATCTGCATCATTGGAAAACACATTTTCAAGATGCTGATCTGGACGTCAGCAGAGGAAAGAGTCAAACCTGAGTCGACATTTCTTTGTCTACCTGACAGTAATGTGGGCGTTGGTCAGGCCGGACTTTGAAACCACTCATGGTTTTGCAGGGAGGCATCAAACACAGTGGCACAGTAATAAGGACTCCCTGCAGGATTTGGAGCCCCGGTTGGCTTCATCAGATCCAGAGGTGGACTCCTTGTTCAGCAGAACTTAAAACAGGGCCATGAGCTTTTCTTCCTTCCATGTAAACTGCAGTGACACACTCACACCAACACTCACACCAACACTCACACCAAGGCAGCAGCTCAGGTGTTTGTGCCATAGTGCTATTGTCACCATCCAGCCTGAAGGCCCCTGCAGAGGGGCCGGGGGGGCCGGGGGAGGTGAGGGCGGCCTTGATGTATTTCCTGCACTGGAAAGGTTAAGAGGCTACTGGTTAATTTGTGGCAGTTCACGTGAACCGGAGTGTGATGGCTGTGCAGGACGAGCAGAGGCTGCTGGACGCATGGGACCGCTGGGGCCGCCGAGTGTGTGTGTGAGAGTGTGTGTGAGAGAGTGTGATTAAGAGTGTGAGTGTAAGGATGAAGGCAGAGCAGCGGCTATCAAGACTCTATTTCCCTCCATTTGTCTCCTTAACGGCTTCGCCTCAGGCCACGGCTGCAGAATGGATTGTACATTCTGACAGAGCCCATTCCCTGCTGCATGTGTCTCAGTGTGTGTGTGTGTGTGTGTGTGTGTGTATGTGTATGTGTTCATTTGGCTTGGCTGCCCCATGAATATATATATTTATATACATACCGCACTTCATATATATACGTGTGTGTTTTAATGCAGCGATGCCCTGTGGCGAGATTTTATTCCAACACTACATCTTCTTCAGTCCTGAAACATGAGAGCGCGTCTTTATGCAGGAGTCCATTGTGTGTGTGTGTGTGTGTGTGTGTGTGTGTGTGTGTGTGTGTGTGTTCCCCCAGCTCTCAGTATTGAAATAGTCTCCATGCTTCTCCATTGGCTTTTAGCACTGGTCTCTCTCTTCCCTCTTTGTTCGGCTGAGCCTTTGCCACGACCTGATTCTGCAGCAGCAGCTGATGGAGTCAAACATCAGACCTGATCTTCATCCTCATTCACATTTTACTGTCGTTGCTTTTTGTGCAGCGAGTGAATGGAAATGAAAATGAAGAATGGAAAAATGAATGGAAATGATGAACAACGTGGTGCTGCTGTTTTTTATCTTCCTGAGTTGAGATCATGGCAGTCGCACCAGGGCTGGAACGTTTGCACACGTCTTCAAATCAGTTCATAAAGATGAAGACTCAAGTTGCACGTTTCATGAATTTAAGTGGTTCCGGATCATCATTTTACTGCATAAAATATGGACGTAGTGTCCGTGACGTCACCCATAGGTTTCTGAAGAGCAAAAATCAAGCAAATCGTAGTGCGTAGCCATCTTGGTAGCCTACCTCCGGTTACTCCAAATATGGACAAAGAGGTGGAGCGAGGGCGGAGCTGAGGCGGGTCGAATGAACGCTATTGGCTGAAAAAAGCCGCTTTATTCGAAATAATCAAACTAGCTACGGCTAACCAGCTAGGTTAAATGCTAAATATCGTTGCTAGCCGGCTAACCCCACGACGATCTCTTTCCCAAACTCAGTGACTAGAATTAGCCGGGGTGACGCCCTTTAGACCGTCAGTGGCTAGTTGTCAATCAAAGTGGCGCCACTTAGATTGACAGCTATGAATTGTGCATAATGATGTATGCTGTATATTTAAAAAAATTCGGGCCCCCCCAGAGTTGTCATGGAGTAGAAAAACAGCTTATGAGACTAGAGCCATGTTTTGAACCAGGCTGTAAATATGTTTTTTTCAGTCGTAAAATCGGACATTTTAACATGGGGCTCAAATGTAATTGACTCCCTTCTGCAGCCTGCTCTAGTGGTTATTCGAGGAACTGCAGCTTTTTTGCACTTCCACATTGCCTTCATTTTTCAGCGGCGGAGGTTGCCGCTTGGTCTGCTGATGATGTGAAGTGCTCCAGATGTTTCCTTCAAACAGCTGCTCTTTGCAGGTTTCAGCAAACGTTGGTCAAACAGAAGAAAAAGCGCATCTGAACATTTGGTGCTTTGTGTGTTCATGGTGAAGAAGCAACATGTGACCCGGTGCAACAGAGCGAGTCGACCATGGAGGCTCAGAGGAAGTTGTGACTTCTCCTCAAACATTCATTTAAAACACTGAACGCTGTCACTTCACTGACAGCTCGGCTTCAGCTCTAAAAGCAGTCACGGTGCGTCTCATATCAGATGTCCCGGGGTGATGATGTCATGTTGCTGTCTATCGATCCGTTTGTCATCTCTGCAAACACGTGCCGGAGTCCAATCGAACGGTCCAACATTAGCCGAGGCTAATTGCTTGTCTCGGCTGCTGTTATGAATCTAATAGGAGCATGTTTGCGTGGACGGGGGGAGAGATGGCGAGACCTTGAGGGAGAGAGACGGATTGACCACACGGGCCCGTCTGGGATAATGTAATCTGTGTCGACTGGTGCTCAGGAACTCATCACCGGGGTCACATCCATCACTCACGCTGCAGCGGCGAGCTAATGGAGTCAGCCTCCATTTGGGCGAGGAACCATTAGCGTTAGCGCGGCTTACATAAATACATCTCCAACATTATTAATTCTCCCACTTCACCAAACACGTGGAGTGTGGGTGGGCGGCCGGAGTCGCAGGTTATGGGAACTGGGCACATTTCAGCAGGAGGCTCCGTGACCGAGGTCGAGCCGCGATTTGGGAACGTTCGGCCGTAAATGAGACGTGATGTTCACGAGGATCTGCGTGTTCTGGTCGAGACAAAGTGAGAAAACAGGAGCCGGAGAACAACTTACATCAACATTCACAGGGAGAGTTCGCAGCTGAACTCTGATGTGATCTGAACACAAAAAATGAAACAGTCAAATGCAATAACTGTGTTCATTAAAATTCACTTTATGGGGTAATAAAATGTTTGGTAGGGCACAGGCGGTCGGAGCCAAGAACAACACCCCATTAACTTTCACTGGATCTCTCCTGTGATCATTATGTTAAAGTCTCCATGTGACATTTTCAAGCAAACAGTCATTTGGTGTGCCTTGAAATTTTGGGCTTCAGGCCACGAAAAACACGTCGAGCTGCTCCGGGAACTGGCACAGACGTTTGGACGGGCAGCGGCTCGGTTCAACAACGGCCACAACAACACTTTTTATTCTGCTCGTCAGGTCGGCACTGACGTGAAATACGTCAGGAACAAACCTGCCTGTTGTTCCTGTTGTGATGATTTTAAACTGTTCACTTTATGATCGAGAGAATAAAACTGGTCAAAACTGCAACTGAAATGTGCTGAAACAAAGCAGATCTCTCATGATGCATCTTATCACAGATTATGATGATATGAACAGACTGACGGACGGAGCTGCAGGACGAGGTCGGAGTGTGTGTGGAGGGGGGGGGGTTGGACTCCAGAGACAGACCTGGGCTCATGTTCAGTGGCGGATCTTCCGTGGGGGCACAGGGGGGCCGTGGCCCCCCTGTGATCCGATTGTCCAACTGCAACTGAATGCACCCAGGACGTTCTTACGATCTTTTGATTGCTGCCCTGCATTGCCGACATGAAAATCGCAAAATACAGTTGTTTTGAAGTGTTTTTGCCTCAAAAAAAAAAAAGGGGGGGGGGGGGGGACTTTGAAATTGCACTATGCAAATGTACTGATGCTTATTCTGATTAAGACTGATTACTGTGCACAACACTAAAATGCTTAAGGACCAGAGCTCAGCACGAGGTACATATTAAGAGTAAATAATATTGCTCACTGTGAAAGTATATTTTTCATTTCTGTGCAGACCACTATGATGTTTACTGAGCTGTGCATTAATATATGATCTATGAATATGGAGTATTGTTATTTTATTTTATTATTATTTTAAAACATCTTACTTACATCTACAACTTACAGTCAAGAGTAAAGATTGCTATTGTTCACTGTGATGTATTGGGTAGTACTCATTTTGATGTTTATGGTTTACAGCAGAGATCTGGTTGCTAAAAGTACATAATATTGTTTTATATTTTATGTGTGATAATTGGCAGTAAACATTATAAGAAGTGAAATTTGACAGGGTTGTAATTAGTGTTGTTCTTAGACAATATTTGTCACTTAATTGGCCTTAGGATACTATCCTTGATCTTACAAGTTTTACATAACAGGCAGATGTTGCAGATGATGACGTTGTTGCAATTCACATAAACAAGGAAACATGTCCATCATAATTTTAATGTTAACAGTCCAAAATGAAAAGGTCATATATTCATTTTTTTAATAACTTTTCAGTGCCCCCCCCAAAATATCTGTTGTACCTCCCGTGCCCCCCGACTAAAATTAATCTAGATCCGCCCCTGCTCATGTTCTCCTGCAGGTTGAAGCATTAAGTTTTGTTTAAAGGTTTTAGACAAGTTTTCTCTGTCGCCAATTTAAAAAACAAATTAATCTAAAATTGAACTAATCTGACATTGAAACTGTTTGGATGTTTCTTAAAATGCATATTGGGAACCGAAGTCTCTCTCGGAGCATGAAATGAAACCCAACTTCTCCACCCTCCTCTCTCTCTCGTCCTGTGCTTCAGTATCTATGGTGCTGAAAAATAAAATAAGGGTGGAGAGCCCGACATGTCAGCCAGCATTAGCTCGACCTGGAGTCACGATGCACAGACGCCCTCCCGTGCACGCGGCCGGTGAACGCCCCGCGCGGACGCAGCCAAACGTTAGCGTGACTGCAGTCAGAGTTCAGGAGCGGAGCAGCTGCGGCGGCGCCTTAATGAGAGCGTGAGTCAGAGCGGCAGTGGGACGGAGGCCGAGCGCGGGGGCAACCTCACCACCCCGCAGCCGCCCACCCAGCTGTGGAGATCACAGGGGACATGTAACCCCGCAGCAGATCCACGGCCGACCGCGGAATGATCCGGAAGATTCCGTGAGACAAGTCGTGAGACGGAACGTTTGGTATTTGTGACTTAATATATTTGGCATTAAAACCACGGCTGTGTAGACAAACTGTGTTTAAATCTGGAGCCGCTTAAGAAAAAAAGAAATCAAAACACATTCTTGGTCTTGGAAACTATGACTGTCAACATCTTTGCAATCTAAAACAAATAAATCTGTTTAAACTATTTCAACTATTCTCAGTCGATTAAACCAGGAGCAATTTCTGCCTGATAGCATCTGTTTTCCAGCGACACCCTTCAGTGAAGCGTCGGCTCGACGACCTCGGCCAAGAAGGTCCAAGATCTCAGAAACTACCACGGAAACTACCACACACTTTAAAGGAACATGGGACAAATTTTTTAACTCTAAACACAGCAAAATAACATTTCTGCTATTTTTTCATTAATCACATTGAAATGTTTTGTGATCGTCTTCGTTGATGCCAAATGCAGATCTGACATTTTAGAAATAATAATTAGAAAATAGTGAAACCTCAACAGCATTATGACAGAAGAAAATTTGATCTGTGGATCATCCAGACGAATTTAACTCAGACACCAGGTTTGGACAGAGATGATGCAGCTGAACTGTTTAATGTTTTTTTTTTTTATATATGACCAACAAAACCGAATTTTTTTATAAGGCGTTCGTTTAAAATATACAGCATACATCATTATGCACAATTCATAGTTTGTTTCGAGTTTGGGAAAGAGATCGTCGTGGGGTTAGCCGGCTAGCAACGATATTTAGCATTTAACTTAGCTAGCTAGCTAACCTAGCTGGTTAGCCGTAGCTAGTTTGATTATTTTGAATAAAGCGGCTTTTTTCAGCCAATAGCGTTCATTCGACCCGCCTCAGCTCCGCCCTCGCTCCACCTCTTTGTCCATATTTGGAGTAACCGGAGGTAGGCTACCAAGATGGCTGCGCACTACGATTTGCTTCATTTTTGCTCTTCAGAAACCTATGGGTGACGTCACGGACACTACGTCCATATTTTATACAGTCTATGGTGTGGATGCAGAAAGTTTCCTGGACAGATGAAATCAAACTACAAGCCTGGACCAAACCAACAGAGTGATGGACCTCACACAGGTGTCGTCACTGAATCTGATTGGACCTGAGATCAGGGTGGAGGTGGGCGGAGTCGTGCTGGTGATGATGTCACCAAAGCCACATGACACAGGTCGACATGAAAAGACAGGAAGTAAAATATTCTTAAGCTTCTCAATGTCCTTGAGGAAATAAATCCTCTCCTTACTCTTTAAATAAAAACATTCAGTATTAAATTCTGTTTGCAAATTGAGTTTCCATGTTCAGCGCGGCTCCATATGTTTCATGTGGGGAGAAAGGTTACGGTACATGAGCATGAATATTTATTCAGTCACGTTAATTTGACTGTTTTCTTGTGTCCGACGTTGTCAGATAATAAACACTGATTGTTATGGAAGCAGGTTTTATTTTGATTTGTGTTGAATTTGCAGAACAGCTGCTGCAGCTCCGTCATGTTTTAGTCAAATCCTATTCATCAGCTTCCTCAAACAGCCTCACAGGAGAAGGCTCCTCCGGACGTAATGAGCCTAATTTACAGTTGGCCTTTTCCCCGGACGACGGCGAATCTTTGAAATTGTTCAATTCATCATGATATAAGCTGATATGTCAGAACATGGAAATATGCAGCAGCAGCAAATATCTCTCATAATGAAATGGGTTTCAAAAGTCAATTGGTAATTTTACATATGTAAATTACACATTACATTCATATATTGCAGCCGCAGTTATGATGTACGTTCACTGCGGCTCCTTCATTCAGCAGTGACATTAATACTGAATGTTGTTGTTCACGTTGACGTCAGTCCTCTTCTCTGGAGTAATAACTCTCTGATGTGACCCTCTGAGGCTCCCGTAGGTTAGACGCTCGCTGGCTGCCACAGACAGAGGACTCAGTTTGACTGATTTGATGCCACACAAATACATTTTCTGATTGATCTTGGTACAATGAAGGTTTGATTTCATGTTTGCATTTGTTTAGTTATTTACTCTTCCTGCAGAATTTGTTACTTATTTTTAACTATGTACTGAAAAATGTTAAAGATTTTGTAAAAGTCAGCGATAGATGATGATGAAATATGATCCCGGTCGACTTTTTTCAGTTGTTGATGCAAGAACTTGAACTGATCACATGATGAAACGTTGCAGTGTGACAACATAAGATATAAGATTTTATTGTTCATGGAAGTATTGATTGTACCAGGAATATACAGGTGCATGTATTTACTCTGCTGATGAAGACTTGAACCAGAACCAAAACCAAAACAACAGAGAGTCGTTGTCACAGTGAAGCAGCTTCACCACCGTGCACACACACGTGCACACACACGCTGCCAAAGAGCACGTCAATATTAGATCGACCTCACGTCACTTACAAACATGGAAACCAAATGACTCACACACACACACACACACACACACACACAGCTCTGATTTAGAAACATGGAGCCCAGAGGTGATAGAACTGGGTGGACACTAACTCTGACACCATTAATATAACAGTTATCAATATCATCTCCTCTGGGCAAATACTTGACTTCTGTGTGTGTGTGTGTGTGTGTGTGTGTGTGTGTGTGTGTGTGTGTGAGGAGGTCAAGATCACACCAATCAAGCCCGTAACGACCCAGTGCGGTAATTAAGAGTCTGACGGCTCACTGCCCTGCAGGAACACACACTCACACACTCACACACACACACACACACACACACACACACACAGAGGATCCCACACTGTTAATTACCCTCTCCCATTGAGCTGAGACTCAGCTGAAGCTGGACTGGAACAAACATCAGGTCTCATCATAAAACAGACCAGGTGCATGATGGGAAACTCTTTTGTTTATTTTTTACTCTAGTTCTGTAGGTTTTGCTTCCTCTCTGAGAGTAAAGAGCAGACAGACATCAGTCATGTCTGCAGAGCTGGACTGTGGACGTGGTTCGTCTCGCTGCTCGAAGCTTGTTCCTGTGAACACATTGTAATAACTGAGATTGAATATAACATTTCTGTCAATACGATGTTGTGGATACAAAGTGGATCTGGTCTGTCTGAGCCACTCTGTTATTAAGATAAGATAAGATATTCCTTTATTTGTCCCTCAGTGGGGAATTCGCTTGTCCAGCAGCAACGACAACAGAGCAGTTCAACAGTTATAAACAGTGAATGACATAAGAGGTTTAACCACCATTAAAAGTATCAACAACTGTACTAAAGAAATACAACAATCATCAACAGCTTAAAACGGCTGAAAAGAAATATTAACAGCAAATTCACTATGTACAGGAACATTTAAACATGAAAAATAAATATTAAATGAAATATTGCACATAGAGTTAAATAAATATTCCACATGGACTGTATGGAGTGTAGATGTATTATATAGATAAATATAGCGCTATAGAAAAGCCGAGTGCTGCTCAGATGTATTGACATGAATCTATGGTCTGTTCAGAGCAGTGGTGGTTGAACAGACACGATGGTTGTAAAACCACGACATTCCTGGTTCCTGCTGCTCTTTTATCTTGGCGCTAATCAAATTAGAGGAGTGTCTGTCAGGAACTCGCTGCCTTTAATTGTTTATCTTCAAGTGAGAGAGAGGAAGGTTAATTGGACCATAATTTACTGCCGGAGAGAGAGAGAGAGGTGGAGGAAGAGTGAGAGCGAGGAAGAGGAGCCGAGGAGCGAGTGAGTGATGGGGTGGAGGTTCAGGTTCCTGATGGAGGGAGAACAGATCCATGGATGAATATAGGTGGAGGCGAGGAACAATGTTCCCAGTACTTCTTCTACCAATATGAGGATTTTCACCAACTGAGTCAGAGAGAATTACTGTTTTAAATCATCATTGAGACCATGAAGCAAATGTTATAAATAAATATGATGTGAAACAAATAAAATGTCCAGACTTTTTGTGTCAAACGTTTTAGAAGAGATGAGAGATTTGGAGACAGACTAATAGAGATTTTCAGATCATTTTGTCCAACTGACACACGAAACCAACAGCGATGACAGGTTGTGCATCATCACCAACATCTGACAGGAAGTCTGGCTTTTTATTACAAACACAGTCGCTTCATCTCGACAGGATCCGGCTCCGTTTCTACCATCGTTGTGTTTTAGGAGCTGCTCTGGCGTCAGTCGATAGAAACACAAAGATATATATGCATCTATTATGAAACCCAAGGAGAACATGGATCATATTTATACAGCTCAATCTCGTCCGAACTCCCTCACACTCGACACCGTGCTTCCTCGAATCCTCAGTCAAATATGCAGATGTAAGAAATGAGACTGACTCACTGAGATTTTTCCATCTGAATGATTCCTTTTCATTCTTTTTTTCTGACCAACAGATTGATCCTTGGACGTGTTCTGAGTAAAGACGTCCAAAGACTGAAAAAAGAGAAGCGGTTCATGCAGGTATTCATGAAACAGATGTACAGTAGGTACAGACAGCGGGGGAGGGGTTCTCTGAGTAATGTGATGTGGCGTCGTCCCCCGAGTCTCCCGGGTCGCCAAGTGAGAGATTAGCTGTCCGGTCAAACACAGCCCCCCCCCTCCCCCCTCCATCCGAACCTGCCTCCATCCTGCCTCCATCTGTCAGACACCGCGGAGACGTCCAGCGGCCGAGCAGCAGGACGTCCACACACACCTGCATCCACACACACCTGCATCCACACACACACACGCTGTGCTGTATTTGTGAGGACATCATATCCCTAAACCTACTTCCATTAAGCCTCCAAACAAAGAGACTGTGTTTGATTTATAGCTCTGTTATAAACATGTTGTTGTGTTGTCCTGAGCGTCCAGGTGTGCTTCTAATGTTTTTGTCTCCTCCTCATGATGCATGTTGGAAATGAGTGGATTACAGATTTATTATGGTTGTTGTGGATATTGTTATTGATTGGATGATCGGCCTTATTGATCTCTCTGTAGTTTCATGGTAGTTAGGAATCATGGTGAATCAGCACGACTGTGAATTTTCCCCTGTCTGTTATTTTATTTCAAGTAGTGTTGACAAGCAGGAGTTTCACACAGCAGGAGCTAAAATTAGATGTTGGTTTCGTTGTATGTTACAAACTGAAAATCTTAATATTGCTCTGAAAAACTAGGCAAATATTTTTTCAGCTCCTCACTTCAGTGTCGTGGTTCGCATTTTCTTTAGGAACATGTAAATATGGAGTAATAATTTTCAAAATTTCACACATGTTTGAGGACGTGGACATGTAACATCCCATGAAATAAGAGTTTTGAATGAGTCTGTTCTGGAGGGATTTCTTGAACGCAGCATCTACTGGTCACATGTGGTACTGCAGCTGAGGACGCTTCAACATGGCTGCTTCAGTCAAACACACACACACACACACACATCACTCCCTAAATTAAAACAAGGTCATGCCCCCCCCACCCCTCCAGCCAAGGTCATGGCTCAATCATTTTCACCTCAACACTCCAATTTCCTTTTTCCCCTCAGAGGAGACTTTCATTTCTTTTCTATATCTCCTCCTTTATTTCTCTCCGCCGCTCTTTTCTATTACCTCTTGTTGCTGAGCCCCCGCCCGGCCCCTCCCTCTCTGTGGCTCTGCGGCCCGATCGGTCTGACGGTCGATATCACAGCGC